>JAMXBB010000007.1:32750873-32798737 GCA_024138015.1 Lumnitzera littorea | reverse complement strand
GGCGGGTGGTGGGAAGATGAAGAATGAATAAACATCAAAGCTAAAGGTGAAAGCTATTGCTCTATTCTTACTTATAAGCAATAGGAGTGTAACGTCTTGTGTTGAGTCACTCCACGCTTCTCTCCGTTTAGGAGTATAGCATTTCTTGAGCCGCTATGCTCGTTCCTTATTACTAGCCAATTGGACTGCAAGTGACTTAAACTTAGAATAAGGGAAGAAAAGTTGAGGACATAAGTGTATATATAGCCAACAGGGTGTAGTCACGAGAAGATAATGACTATATATTAAAATTTGATATTTGATGGCTTTGAATGATTTGGATAATGTTTCAAATGGAACGACATAGTATTTGGCTCTTAGAGAAGATTTGAATTTTATTCTTTTTTTTTTATGGAAAACAGCAATAATATTGGTTCAAATTCAAATTTAAGATGGCAAGATAAGATTTTGAAAGGAGTTGAAGCCTTAACAAAGAAATATTGAAATTGATCCTATGCTAATATGGATAAATGAGAAGTAACAAAAAAAAAATTTGTAGGGCTAAAATAATGGGCCTTAGTTATAAGTGAATCTTTTAGTGGGAGGCAAAGCTAATAGAGAGCATATTAAATATTGCTTGCATCCTTCAAGTTAAGCATAAATACATGCTCTTTGATCTACTAACAAATGTATAAGAGTTGAACTCAGAGGTAGAAGCATAAAGCCCTCAACGTTGAAAAAATAAGAAGGATTGTCAGGAGGTTCATATCTTATGAATCTAAGTCCATCATCCAAAAGTGATTGTACGTAGTGATAAACCATAACATGTATTTCATTATGGAAAATATATGATTTCTTCGTGAAGGAATTTGGGACTTCAATATGCTAGTGAATATCTTCCTACATGGATTTTATGTGAAGCATCTATCATCAAAGAGAAGTTGTTATATATATATATATAACTTTGGATTTTGAGCCTTATGTCTTGAACTAATGAATTCAGACAAGTTAATAAGTTCTCAATTTGAGTTGTCTAAGAAAATAATACGAAGCTTCACCATGAGTGAATACTTGCTACATAAAATACCATTCAACAATTTGTTTCAATGGGAAATATACGAGAGCTTTTGTTGTAAGCTTACGAGGGCATTAAGAAAGATTTGTTGAATAATATTGCCATGGTGGCAATACCACCTAACATGCCAAAACTAACATGCAATTAAATGATATCATAAGCTTGCGTACTGAGGCATATAATAAATGAAGTTACCATGCTGGTGCTAGATGAGGTTTTCAATTATGTGAGCATGATTGGCAACGGTGTAACTAATTTACAGCGTACGTATACCGAGTAGTAGCTTAGCTATTCAAAAGCAATAATTGATGCCCAAAATACTTAGACTTCGTTTAAGAATTTTGGTCAAGGGGCAAAAATGTAGAGAGTTGAAAATTGTCATGTTAATTATTAGGCTTAGTCCATTATTTATTTGGACTTGACTCATTAAGCTAAGTGGTAGGGCCTATAGAGTCTAGTACATATTTGGGATGATTTAGAGAGATTGGCTCGATGGGCTCGGAATAAGGATCGTTGGATAGGTCTATTCACCTCCAACCTTTCTCAAGCAGGCTCATGCACTTATAAGGAAAGCTACTAGTCTTGAACCTATTAGCTAGCTCATTCTAGATAAATATGAATTGAGCATGCTTCATCTCATCCATTATTGATCATCAAGATGATCTGATGGATGCTATCATGCCCAAAAACCTATAAATACTCAGCATTTCCTCTTCATTCAAAAACTCTTCGAGAGATCGAAAAAACGATGTTCCACTATGAAAACTCTATTCTCTAAGATCAAATAGCGTTCAAGCAAAAAATTGATCCCATTCGCTCAAGCTATAAGGTGAACACTTAAGGTTGCCTTATCTGTCACGTATGCATTTGAAACATTGAAATTGCTTATTCCTCTTCCTTGCCTTATTCTTACCTAATCATCCCTTCAGGTGACGGTTTCGCTTTACTTCTTTGAAGCCTTAAGAAACTAAATGGCGCTACAACTTGCCACATAACCCGGTTAGTCAAGATTATGTAAGGCTTTCTAAGTGCATAGTGGTAACATGGAGAATCACATCATACAATATATAAATATCCATAAAGGAGTAGGAAACTGCATCCACTCATAAACTAATACAAACCTGTAACATCTAAAAGTTCAAAAGTGTCCTGACTTATAACAAAAACATAAGATATGTCAAATGACTAAAATCCTCAGATATCGAAAGGAATCTATCTCCTCAAAATACAAAATCCCCAATAAAACATAAACCATCAATAACATAAATATCAATCTATCTAGTCATCATATAAATATAGATACTATACTCCATCCTCCTCTTGAATGTCGTCGACAAACATCTCCTCATAAATAAGGAAATCCTTAGATCCAACAATTGAAAGAGAAAAGAATGAGCCGAAGCCCAGTTCGGATGTATAAACACATATGCATGCTAGATAGATCATTCACATACAGATATGCAATTAATAGTAGATAATACAATCAGTAGTTTAATTATCTCAATGTAAGCCCACAGAACAACAAAAGGGTATTCAAACCCCGCCATACTTGGTCTTTGTCCACATACATAGGTGGATATAATTATACGTTTTTCTTTAAGTCCTTTACGTCTAGAAACTAGAGTCTAAAACCTAATATTCTAACTGCGTCGTCCCAAGTACAAGTCCACTAGGAAATCCTCACATATGATTAGTGGTTGCCCCTTTAGGGATCTGCCACTATAGGCCCTTAAAACAAGCAGGTCAAGCAAATTCAGCAACCAAGATCAATTAAGCGGAATATAGTTAGTCTGATTAGATCATTTCTAACCTAGCAAGCATAAGCAACAACAAACACCATGTACCTAGAATCGCTCCAAAATCAAATACAATACTTTGATCTTAACCCAAACAAAAGTTAGACCTTAACAAAGGAAACAAAACACTATGAATCTAAAAGAAAACAAGTACCATGTTAACCTTTACATTCTAGGACTAAATCTTACCTAAGAGTTATCTATGAGCTTATGATCTACTCCAATAAGGTCTCGAAAGAAATCGTTGAGTCAAATAATAATAACATAATATGAGTAAACTAAAAAGGTGACATAACTATATTTATAAGATCACTTTTATAGAAACTCGTAAAGTATGTAATATATATTTATATATATATGTATAAGAAGGTACAAAATGGACACATAATTAGAGTACAAAATATATAGATTATCGAATCAATATGGTAAGTAAATACTATGTACTTAATCGGAAAATAGTATAATAAGAAAATAGTATAATTTGTGAAAACTCATAAGAAACGACAAAGTAATAATAAACGGATAAAATGAACATACTATGCCTAAAGTAATATGCTATTAAAGATAAGGCATACTAATAATATTATGATATGCCATATATATACTTAATACTAATACGATAAAATAATTAGATCGCAAAACATTGATAACAATGATAAATCATACTAATAATAGTATAGATTCATAGTATACTAAATTGACATTTAAGACTTTTGTATAAAAATATAATCATTAGCATAACCTATAAATAAACAGGAATTAGTGACCCACTTGAATGCGATAGAAATAAAAAAATTGGCCCTATCATACATAAATATCTATAACTAATAATTTGAAATACGACAAATATACTTAACGATGATTCTTATATAAAAATGATATTGTATAACATGATAATCAATAATCATTAGCAGTAAACGAATACTGACCATACTTAATTTGACACTAACAAGGGAAATAATAATAGAGTTTACACTACATATATATAGTACCTAAAATGAAATTAGAAAGGCTCGCGAATTTAGATCGAGACAAGAATCACCGAATGATACAAATGGAGACCTAAAATAAACAACAATACCAAATAAATAATTTGTAAAATAATATACGTAAATATTTAATTAATAACATTTATCAGGTTAATTTTAGAACACGAGAAATGAAAGGCAAACCAAGCAACAGTGAGTAAGGAACCAAAATGAATTCGGATAGGTTGATAATATACCGAACAAATTCGAACTTGCTGGCAACTTTAGAAGTTAGGGCGAAAAGAAAATCGAGATTAGAAATGGGTTTTGGGATTGGGGGAAAACAACCAAAGAATAGGGGTGAAGGAGAGAGGGTTATCGAGGGAGTGGGGTTAGGATTTGTGTGTATGTGTGTCACTTCGAGAAACGAAGGAGGGGACAGACGAGGAGTTAAAGATGAGCAGAGGGGAAAGAATTGAAGGGGGGTAATTATAAGGGAAGGTAGGGTTGGGCTAATTAAATTAGGAGCAGGGAATTGGAGAGGAGGTAAGGTTGGGGAAGAGACAACGATGAGGAAGAGGGGAGAAAGATCGAGACGAAAGGAAAACAAATTGGGGTGGGGAATTACGGCTGGGAAAGGTAAGGTTTAGGGTAGGGTTTCAAGGTAGCTTAATCTGGGACCTTCTAAAAGATAGGGTAGTACTTAAATATAGAAAAAGAAAATAGAAATAACTATAATAAGAATATATAAATATCACGTAGTAAAATAAGTTTTTATATAAATGTCGTAAGGTATAATATTAATAAAATTATTGTATCCTATAAGCAAAATATAAAATTAAATATACTTAACATATACGTAAAATAAGGATTTTAAAATAATCAAATTAAAACCTTAAATTCGATTTCTAGCAAAACTAACCTAAGTGAGTTTACAATTTAAATAACATATCAAAGTACACATGTGACCACTCCAATCAAACCCTTACGTCTACAGTTGTTATACTATATGACTCCATTGTAATTTTAATTGTTCTTCCAATTTCATATTGTATTTGAAATTATTTTGTCATTGTAAAATTTAATTTAACCAAGCATAATTTAAATTTATTGTTTTTAACTTATCTCATTTTATGGGAGGTTTCATCTATTCAACATATTTCTATGCCATCAAAACATTACAGTAAAAATAATTTAGACATAATTACCTTTGAATGAAAAATCAATACATACTTGTGGCAAACTTTGAAAAGTATTTAAAGATTGATATGTAAAAAGGATACTATTAATGTTTTGGATTGCTATATTGATTGTGAAGTTAAATAAACCATTAACTTGAAATAAAAAAGAATTTTTTAATCCATTATTGTTTTCACATTTAGAACATCACTGCTTTTTATTGACATTATTTTTTATCTCCTATAATATAAAGTGTAAAAGGGCCTTTTGGTGTCTCTTCTATATTTCCTAAATTTTCCTTTTAATATATTAGTACTTCATAAAGTTTATTATTTGTAACTTGTCAATACATGTTTTTTAGGTTAGTTTACCAACAAATATTAATTACCTTTATTCACCTCTTACACAAAAAAATGATTACTTGTATGTATAGTATTTTTTACATTTTTCACCATTATTGTTATGTTTGCTATGCCGTTTGCTATTACTTTTATTATTAGTATTCTATTGTTTCTAAAATACATATACACCATTACGTTCTTGTGCCGAACTTTACATAGAGAGTATGTAGTGTCTTTATAATTTCCCTTTATTGTATTGTATATTTTCTATTCAATAAATTATTAGAAATCATACTTGCATGTTTTTATATTATCTATTTTAAGTATTTAATTATGCATTTCTTTAAGAATATATTGCATCTTTTATTATCGATATTTGTATTATTATCACCTTGAATCACATTAAAGAGACAAAAGAATAAAGAATTTGGAATGATTTAAAATGTAAAACTATTATATGAGAAAGTTAAAAAAAAATGGCTAAGAATAAATGGCGGAAGTTGAATGTTTTCTTTTTGTAGAAAGTCTAATATGTGAATAATTTTTTGTAAAGAAATAATTAATGCAAATATGAATTAGGGTGGAAAAAAAAAGGTAGATATGAATTAATGTAATTTAGAGGTACTTAATGTCATTATAACCCTTTTTACTAATTCTACATCTCTTGCATTTGATAAACTATTTCTTATTTTAGGTTTCTTACTATGTATTTTATAAGTAATATATGACACATTTTATCCTTATCCATATTAGCCACATTATCATTTTGGTGCAATCATATGACAAAGTTCGTAAAACAAAATTATTCAAATTTCTTATATCTCCTTTATGGAAAAAAAAAATCATTTTATCTCATCATTTTACGTTAGATGTGTAATGAATTATATAATTTACTAAAATTATGATTAAAAAAAGTAATAATTATAGAATTTTATTAGCTATAAGATATCATTTTTAAACAAACAACTAATGAATATAGGAATTTCTTTTTTCCATTTTTTTATTTTGGTTAAAAGATAAATGGATAAAAGGAAATATCAAGATTCAAATAAATTCTTACTTTATAAAATATTTAGTTCATAAAAAGCAATCAATACATTCTTTACAAATAGATTATTATTGATGTAATAAGGCATACTCAATGCTAACGTAATACAACGTACTCAATGTCTTTTTAACCCTCTCTTACCAATTTCGTGTAAATTACATTCAATAAATTATTTTTCATTTTTTTTTTGTTTATTTCATATTTATTGTATCTCGTTGTTCATTTGATTCCAGTTTTAGGAAGCATCACAGTTTTTTGTTATTCATATCTATCATATTATTCTTTTCAATGAAAGGATACAAAAATAAAAAATTAGAATAATTCAACACATATATGATGCTACTATATGAGAATCGGTTCCATTAAAGCTGTAACATCTTGCATTTTTTAGGTTGAATGTATCGTGAATTATTTAATTTATAAAAATCTTTTTACTATTATGTTATAATTTGCAAAGAGATAATCAAGAGATATATAAAATTGATATTTCCTTCCTTTTTCTCTCTTCTTTTTAAGTAAGACACATTATTAAAAGTAACAAAATCTTAAAATTGAAATTGAAATTAAGAAGAACTAATCAATAAAATTAAAATAATATGATAGGAAATATTAATAAAATAAAATTATATAAAGATAAATGGTATGAAAAGATTGGAATTTGGATGGTTTCCTATTTTATGAAAAGTTTAACTTATAAAAATTAATCAATGTAATCTTTGCATAAAGATAGTTGATGGAGATAGAAATAACATCTCATTATCATAGAAATTTTAAAATGTTAGCGTTTGTATGTCTTAAAGGAAATTTAAAGAAGTAATAATTTATCTAGGTTAGTTGGTAAAATGAAATCTCAAAATTAAAAAGATAAAAAAAAAAAAGATTGAAAATATAAACGATCAAAAGATGATCTTAGAGATGGAAATTAATATTTCATTATTATAGAAATTCAATAATGTCAACATTTCTATATTTCTAAGAAAAGTTAAAAGGTCAATGATTTCTCAAAAAATGAAATAATAAAAGCATGAAAATAGAAAACAAAAATAAGCAAGAGATAATCAATAGAGATAAGGAATTAATATTTTATTATTATGAAATTTTTAAAATATAAATGTATATATGTCTATTGTCTTTAAAGAAACTTAAGGAGCAATAATTTGTCAAAATTAAATACAAAATAAAAGCATATAAATCGAAATTGAGAACAATTGAATAGTAAAAAATAATAATAACAAATGTAAAAGCGAATTATTAATTGTAAAAACATTATGTTTCATTGTAATTTACCCTATTGACATTTAAATGCCAAAAAAGTAACCTAATATTGCCATATGAAGGTTCAATAAGATAATTAAAAAATTCTTTAGCTTTTTATGAAAATGTTGTGATGATGAAAGATAACGAATCATTAGGGAGAATTATAATAGAAGAGATCAACATTTGAAGGTAAGTTCAAATAGAGAATCAACGTTTTAAAAGTAGTTCAAATAAGAATAAACATTTTGAAAAGTTTAAATAAGGGATCAACGTTTCACAAAGTGGTTTAAACAATTTTATGTATTAGCTATTATGAATCCCTCATTTGAACCACTTTGTAAAACATTGATCCCCTATTTGAACTTTTCGAAACGTTATTCCTAATTTTAACCACTTTGAAACGTTTGTCCTCTATTTAAATTTACCCTCAAACGTTAATCCCTTCCATTGTAATTTTCCCGAATCACTACTAAATAGAGATATATGCAATATACAATATGGTTTATACATTATTCAAAATATAAAATGCTTCTATTTTATATGACTATTTAATCATTTAGTTCATAAATACTTACATTTTTCATTTTATTATTATAATCTTATCGTTATTAAAGATTCTTTTTAATCCGTATATAGAAGGCATGCCCTTTAAAATTAATATTTATGGTAGGGTGTCAATGATATATGATGAATTATAGCTTTTGTTATTTCACCTATTCATAATATCATTTATATATTTCTATAATTTATTTCATCGAATCATATCATATTATATTATATAACTTCGAAGATTCTTTTTTCTTATATTCTACTATTTTATTGTATCACAAATATGTAAAACCTAAATAAAATAGAAAATAATAAATAAATAGTTTACCCAATAAAGACATAAGATTGTATTAACTAAAAGCAATACAGGCATTTTGGGCAATGAAAAATTCATATAAACTTAAGTACAAAGGCTCATCATAGTTCATTAGGAACCTTTCCACAAACTCAAACTCAAACTCAAGTATCGCTTTTGTGTAATAGGGTTCCCATGTGATTCTTGATTCAAAGGAAGGAGATATAGCCCGTTTCAACAAGATTTGTATAAAAAATAGTTAAGGTAAGTGATGAAATTATTTTTCTACTATGGTTTTCGATTAATATCAATGAAAAATTTGTTTTTCAGGTTCTAGAGCGTTACAATATGTAGTTCCATAATTTTATTTTTCAAATAGTATCATATTGTATAATATCATATAATATAATCATATAATAATATATAATTTTAGAATCTCTTTACATTTGTATATTCTATAATTTATGATATCACTAATATAATTCTATAATTTTTTGGTTTAATTATATAATAATATATAATTTTGGAAACACTTTTCGCTTCTACATCTATCCAATCTTTTTATGCTATCATTAATTTATTTCCATAATTTTTTTTGTCAAATCATAATATCTTTTCATATTTAATTTTCATTCTTTTCATTATCTATTATAATTGAATGAATAAGAATTATTACATTATTTCTTTCTATACTCATTTTTTATCATTTAATATTTATTACACCATTTATTATATCATTTAATACTAAATATAATCACATCAATTATATCATTTTTAATTTCAACCTTCTTTCTTCTATTATATTAAAACCAATAAAGACTATTGCTCTCCACTCATTACATAGTTTCTTTTTTTTTTTTTTAACTTACTAATACCTTTTTTCTTTCCATGATTTTTTTCTTTTCTTTTTTTTTTTTTAGATAACTAACCTTTCTTTTATCTCTTACTTCTCTCCCTTTCACTTTTTGTTCTTTTCCTTACCATTCAGCTTTTTATTACAAAAACATATGAATATGTTTTTTTTTTTGCTCTTCTAACATTATATTTATTTTCTTTTCTTAAAGACAATATAAGTTTAACAAAGTTTTCTATATTTTTAAGAGAAGATGGGAAGTCAACTACAATATTTTACAATTTGTACGCATGGAATAGTGAACCCTAATGAAGTTTTCTACATTCTCCAGGGAAGATGAGGAGATAATTTCTGCACTTTGCAATTTGTAATTATCAAGCAGTTAATATTTCAAAATTGCTATATTATTAACAATCTAATGGCAATTTTGATATCTCAATTGTATTTTTTTTTTTCCTTTACTTTAAAGATCTTATAAATAGATCATTGGCTAACGATTTTTAATTTATTTTACATTAGCCAGTAAAGTAAATCATACATATAAATTACAACAATCTACTAATCTAAGCACCTTCCTACTAATTCTCTCTGTCTTCAATGATTTTTTTTTCCTAGCAATTATCTCCATTAGTTTAATCAATACATGTGGAACTTATCTCCTCAATGTTAAAATAGTACTTAGATGTAAGTTAATTTGTTGAAGAAAGAAAAAAATAATAAAAAACCAATAAGTAATCTATAAATGTTACATAAATTTTAGCAATTCCTTTTAAAACAGATTTTTTCTCTCTTTTTCCCTTATAATTTATTTTCAAGTATATGTATTAGTGGCTCAACATATTGATATTAACCAAGTTAAAGCTCAGTTCTTTCTTCACAAAAAAACTTCACATTTACAAATTGCTAATTTTACAGTGCTGAATTCATCTTTGGATCTTATACTCTAATTTATTATATATCCTCTATTATATTCTCATCTTTATATAAGCAAAAAAAAAAAAAAAAGGTGTTGTTTCTATTCTTAATGAATTGTACATTAAAACTAAAATGGGTTTGATATAGTTCCCTATAGTTGTAATTCACATTTTTAGTATGCAAAAGAGTAATTGCTTATTTTATAGATATTATCTAAGAAAAATATCATTTTCTATCTGTTAATAACACTATGGAACTTATTATTTTATGGATATTGAGTTATTATTTTATATATATCCTTAATGAATTGCATGTGGTCTTTTTCATGTTTATTTGTTTTTTATTTTTATTTCCATTAATCTTCCACTTAGAATTTATCTTTAAATTCTTGCTCTTTTCCACCATTCTCTGGTTGCTATTTATATATATATGATCTATTTTTCTTTTCCTATTGTTTAATTTAGATCCTTCATTATAATTACATTGATTTTTTTTATTTGTTTCAAGTAATATAAAAGATATGTATATATCTGCAAAGTTTCAAAACTTTTTTTTTTTTACTTATTTGGTTTACATATGTTTAAATTATGTGTTACGTTTCATTAGATAATGTGTGTTGGAGAGTTTATAAAAATGTAAATTAGTTCATTAATATAATAGTTTACATTATTAATGTGTTTTTTCTATTATTTTTGCAAGTATATTGCAAGTTCCATGATAAAGCAAATAAACTAAGATTAATATTATTATTATAAGATTATTATGTTTTCTATTTTCCATTCTTTCATGTAATCAATATTTGTTTGTTTCCATATTGATTATGAATTGATCAAGATGTAATGAAATTCATAATTAAAATTTCCTAATTACTAACTTCCATGCAATGTTTATATAGAAATATTCATACTGTTTCAATTTTATCATTATTACGTAAAATTTTACCTTTGTTTCCTAATTATTTTAGGAAAAAAAATTCTACATTTTCATATAACACAGTTATGATACATTTTTGGAAGACATTGTTATTGTAATTAGGTGAGAAATCGTTAAAGTAAATGAATATTAATTAGAAATCTTTAATTGTTATTTTATTTATTTAAATACATATATTAATTTGCTCTCAATATGACATAATAGAAGTCAAGTGAGAAAAAATGATATTAATAACACTTATAACCATAATAATGGTTTTTGGTACCTATTATTATTATTTAAGCAACTACTAAACAAATGAATATTTACTTATTATATAATAATTGTCATTTGTAATTTTATGTTCTTAAATATTATATTAATTTAATGCAATTATGAGATACTAAAACTAATGTGTAATTTTTACGTAAGAATAAATGGCCACTAGATAAAATAACAAAATGATTCGTCTTAATGAAATTTACTAATAAACTAACAATAAAAATATGAATAATATTAATATCAATGTAATTAATATGAAAATTAATGTACTTAATAAACTAAAGATGATTCATCTTATTGATGTACATTAATTAAAAAGGAATATATAATTTTACCATAATTAAATGAGGCATGTCTATTAATAATAGTTTTTTTTTTAATTTTTTTTGGGAAAATGAAAATACTTCAATAAGTATTAGTATTTTACTTATGTATATTATGACAAATTGTTGTTATTTCCTATTTTATGGTGATGAATCAATTGGAAATTAAAGAGAAATTTCAATATAGTTTATCTTACATACTATAATTATTATTTTTTTGGTTGGAAAGTTTTTATATCAAAAAATAGAAAAGATTTATAACATTTTGGTATAATTAATGGAGGCATGCTCATCAATCATAGGTACTCTTTTTACCAAAAATTTGGCCAATTTGTTGTTGTATCATTCCTCATTTTATATATATTAATCAATTAAAAATTAATAGGGATTTCCTTGCATAAATATAAAAAGGATGCTAAAAGAATCATTGGGTGTATAAATAGCAATAATTTTAATTTGCATTTATCAAGTAAAGAGTTTTGGTTACAAGAAAAAGTAATGAAATGATTCATCTTAATGGAAATATACTAATAAACCAAGGATAAAAAAATAAATAAACAAATTAGTAATTAATGTGATTAACAAATCGAGGATGGGAATTCATCTTATGGATGTGTATTAATTTGATATATATTAATTTTTTTCATTTTTGGAAAGTTAAAATATCGTAATAAGCATTTAATGATTTACTTATATATATTGTGACAATCAAATTGTTGTTGCTACTGTATGCTATTTTATAAGTATGAATAAATTAAATATTAATGGAAAATTTTGAATCATAAATGTCGAATGGATACTACAACAATCATATAATGGATATGTATAATTAGTAATAATATCAATATGCATTTGCATGAAAATGAGTTTTGGCTATTAAAAAAAATTAATCTTAATGGAAATATCATAGTAAATTGAAATATCTTAATAAAAACTTGTTACCAAAACGTGGACTACAATACTTATCCCTTGTGTTTTTTGTTAATCAATTACCTTTTTTTCTTTCTATGGATATAGTTAAACATAGCGAACAATCTACAATTGGTGTGTTTCTCTTATTGTTGTAACAGTAAGTATAAGCTAGTTAGTTTTTTTTTTTTTTTTGTTGGCTTTTATTTGTGAACTCGAGTTTGCTTTTCTATTTAGTTGAATATATTTCTCCCTTCACCAAAAAAAAGCAAATGGAAATTTAAAATATGAATAGTGCTAATATTAATTTTTATTAATATTTACACAATTACTTAAGATATTTCTTTTTATAGGTATAATGGATACGTCTTTTTTTTTTTTGTAAAGATAATGGATACGGTTTATCTTACATAAAATTATTGTTATTATTTTTAGCTAGAAGTTATTATATTAGAAACAAAAAGAAATTTATAGCATTTTAACATAATTAAGGGTGGTGTCATCTCTAAGTATTTGCAGATTGATATGGGGGTTCTATACGTAGAAGGCTTGTAAAATAATACATGATGAAGAGACGTTAGGGGGTTGTCTAACATAGTTACTCCAATGCTTAAGTTAGCAATGGGGCTTTTGAGAGTAGAAAATATTTTGGAACAATGAGCAAGCTTGGTGTGCAGAGTCTATAAACTGTTACTGCTAAATAGTGAACTAATATTTATAGTAAAGTAACACCGACGGTTAGAGATTAGTTAGTAAGGAGAGATCTTCTCCCACAAGTGCGGAAGAGTAAGGTCGTTGAGTTTGACATATCTCACTTACTCCAGATGTAGTTGTTTAACTCTATTTAATCCTTATCTTATGCATTTTAGTTGTTATAGAACTTATTGGGCTTGATTAATACAGGCTTAAGGTTAGGCCCATAAGGTCAAGCATCAGGCGACGAGACGTATCAAATCCAGTCAGGCCTGAGAGGCCTATGTCCAAAGAACACTGTCAGCACTTGCCTCTCTTCCCTTCCCCCCCACCCCCCTGGTAGTCTCATTACAGAGGTAAAGGCAAGGAGAAGGGATATATAAACTACTTAAGCATGAATGATTTAACTTAAAGGGGTCCAACCCGGTATTACAGTACGGATGTAGTGAGGGTGTAGGTCCAGGTTAGAAGTCAACCGAGGTGGAGATGTTTGAGCCAATGGATACTCGGACTGAAAATGTCGAAGGTGGGATAGACTAAGGTGGTCAGCAATTTTTAAAAAATAGAGTACCAAAGACCTGGACGAAACTAAGCCTTAGTTAGGTCATCAAAGTAGTACACCTTCGCACTCACTGGGTAGGCGCTTCAAGGCTATGAACTGGTCTGTTCGAACATTACTAGTCATGGACCAAGCAAACGTAACTGCACCATGTCTTTATCATGCCAACCAAGTAAAAGTTGAATGAGCCTTAAAGAAACTTCTTATCGAAGGAACTTTTTAAACTATGATCTTTACACACCTGTTTTCCATGCATTAAATGTAACGTGACAAGTGTCATGTTATAGTAGATAGCGTGCAGCTACGTATGCTTTGCCTTTTAAAGGTGATCATCCAATCAAAACTCTTTCTACGTATCTTCTATGCATTATTCCAAGGGATTCGTGATTATATGAATCCCTACAACCGCATGTACGGCTTCCTAGATGCTTTGCCTATAAATAGTAGGGTCACAATGAGAGCCTACTTTTCTACAATTTCTTTATTCTACCATTATGAATTCTACATTTACATCGGACTTTCTTCAAAAGTTTCTTAAGCTTCTTTCTTCTTCACGTATTACGACCATGTCAAGTAATAGAGGTGAGATCGGCTCATCTCCATCACTACATGTCTCTGGCTCCAACTTTACAAAGAGTGCCACCCCCCAGACAAGGGAGGACGAGGTCTCATTGCTAGCACAACTTGAAGAACCTACTAAAATGGCTGCAGAAGCAGTGAATAGAGCTAAGATTATCAATGCCATCCCCAGGGATGTAAATGTGTATACTCCTTGCCATCTCTGAAGAATTTGTTCAATGCTCTTGAGACAAGCCAGGGGCTTAGCAACCAATTGAGCAAAAGTAAACAATTTACCTCTAATTGGATTATAAGTAACTTTGTTGTTGAAGTAATCCTTAGGTAGTAGATAAGGTTGCCAAGAAGGGATAAATAGGTGGCCCTACCATTAAGGGACTGCTTTGTGGTGTTTAAAAAGTGCCTGGAGTTTAGGTAGTATCTCCCTTTAAATCGCTTCAAAAAGGAATTCTTTAACTACCACCAGTGCAGTCCATCATAGGTCCCTCCCAATGGATGGAGGGTACTTAAGGCTTTCCATGCTCTCTGCGAGTATCTGGTAGCAAGGGTTACTCCCGAGCTATTCAATCACTTCTATATGTGGAAGAGCGTTAGGGGGTGGCCTTACCTGCAGCCACGTTCGAGAAAGAAGCTATTTTGTAGCCTTGTAGATTCGGTAAAGGGTTGATAAGACGAGTACGTGGTAATTGAGCTGCCTAAGGAACCAAACTTCTAGATATGATGGACCGGGATAATCCGAACTAGGTGTGAGAAGGGGCTTGGTCTCATTGATAATAAGGCTACCCAAGAGATCTTAGCCGTCATGGTACTAAGACGCGACCAGGAGATAAGTGCTGCGGAGGTCGTGGAGAGGTATTTCCAATATCCGATCTCTGAGCCCTTCTTTAACATAAAGAAAGCTGTGGTGAAGAAATGGGTCAAAGGTATAGGTTTATTCTATGCATCTACGTTTGTTGTGCTAATGTTAAGGTGCTTCATCCAGCGCCTGTAAGATAGGAGGACCTCCTTGGCCATGTTAGTTACGGTGGAGTTTTATGAATGGTAGTATAGTTTCTTTTGGTTTCTTCTTCTTTTCCTTTTTTAACTTTGAAATAAATTTCTTGTAAGTAAAAATTTGGCCAAAAGGATTCCTTGTCCTTCTATGGACGAGCAAATGAGCTGTCACCAGGCGAAAGTTAGGGTAAACTAGCCGAAGGGCAAAACAGTACGAGTAAGGCCAAGGCTTGGGGAGACCAATAACGTATAATCAAAGTCTGTTCTTCAGGGGATTCCTATCAGTATTTGGGATGAGCCACTAGATGTAAAGCCTTTAGGCATGGCTTTCCCTGCCCCTGCCCTCATCCCCTCCACTAAGCCCATTGTCATGGGTGACGAAGGCAACAATGCAAAGGGGCCTAATGTTCAAATGCTTTCCCCTTCGTAGGTGAAGGAAGAAGAAATGGTTAAAGGGGCTGCCCTGCCTTAAGTGACTGGCCAAAAGAGGAAGGCTCCAGAAACGGTCAAGGAGCTAAGGCCTGGAGCTAAGAAACAGAAGCCCCTGGTGAGGGCGCCTTTAAGCTAAGGGAAATGGAATGAGTAGTTGACGGCTTATCCTTATTAGAATGTTGACGACATGGGGAATGAATTTTTTGACTTCTTGAACAATTTTAGGTTGATAGGGATAAGGCCGGACTCATTCTAAGAAGTGTTGTACATCTCCCGAATGAAGAGTTCTTGAGGGAAGCCCTCAAGATGGAAATGAAGAAGGTTAGGGGGAAGCTCTTGAGGTCGAAGTGGGAGGTTCGCACCAACGATCTAATGCTATGGCACCAAACACTCAATTATTAGGCTTCAATGGGGTCTTACACCCTCAGCAGCTAAACTATCCTCAAAGGGCTCTCCAAGGAACGTGGAGACAACCTCATGGGGGTAGTGGGCCACTTAAGCACACTTATGCAGCAGGTAAGTCTTTGTTACTTCTGTATTGACGTACTTCACTTGTTATTGTGTTAATGGTAGCCATTGTTTTCAATTTGTAATACTATGGCCAGGTGCTACTTCAACTGAATAAGTTTGATGCCATCCAGAAAGAGGTAAAGGGCTTTAGAGAGGCGTTGTGCCAGAGTGATAAGTACTTGTGGAAAGTAGAGACTTCTACTAATAAGTACTTGAAAAAATTCTCCAAGGCTAATCGGCGCCTACGTTGCTCTTATGTGTGGTGGCGGGGCTTTAAGCACAGCCAAAGGATGAAGATAAGGACAAGGACAAGGTTGAGAAGGTAGCATAGAAGACCAGCAACCTAAAGGCTTGGTTTGAGGATAAGCAAAGGACAAAGGCTCAACTCTTTTAGTGGCTAGACAAGGAAAAGGAAGCCAAGGCCCAAGTCAAGAAAGAGAATGTCGAGTTGAAGTCATTGGTTACGAGGCTACAAATTGAGCTGGCAATGAAGGCGTTAAAGTGCGAAAGCACCAAAGCCATTTTGCTAGAGCTGGCTAGCTTGAGGGTTGAGTTGGAGCAGTAAGTATAAGAGCTGCAAGAGAAGGTTTCGGAGATGGAGGAGATCATCTCAAAATGGAGAATGGAGAGGTCCTCAGCGATGCTGTTGCTAAAAAGGCAGTTGTCGACTATCGGAAGACCAAGGAGTAGTTAGAAGACCTGACCATAGACTCAGCGCACTATAAAAGGAAGGAGGTTTTCGCCTATTATCCGAACCTTGATCTAAGCTTTCTTGACTTTTTGGATTCTCTAACCTTCAATGAGAAGAGGAAAGCTCTAACACGCAAGAGAAAGGCCGCTTAAGCAATCTTTGATGTTACAGGCGCATCTTCTACTATTGAAGCTGAGTAAGGTGCTTCCACATCCACTTCTGTCTTAGCTACGCTAATAGGTTACCGACCACTGGCCCACTTACTCACGCACACCTTAAAGGCCTCCAATCCCTCACTCGAAGAATTCTCTCTCGTCAACTTGTGTCGATGATAAGAAACTATACACAGAAGGTAGATGGTTGAATTCCCTAAGAGCTCTTAGTTGTTATCCTATGCTATGTTCTCTCTCTTGTGCCGATGTCGACTATTCTCTAGCCAATGGCCCTGTACCAAGTGATCAGACCTTCAATTGCTAAGAGTTTTTTGCTGAGTAATGATAGCTAGCCTCCTACTAGCTAAGTACTTCTCTCTTAGCCTCCTTCTAATCCTTACAACATCCCTTTCTAGTCTCGACCTCCTTTGTTGATGCAACATCTTGATTCCACTTGACTGCTGTAACTAGAGAATCTTTTATACGGAACTACTATTACATTACCACCTGTCCAACTCATCTGACATTGTACTATTTTTCTCTTTTTGTCATTTATCCTATTTACTCTTTTTTCGTATGTACTAGGAACCCTTCTTATGTATGCCTTTTTTGTAATTTTTCCTTAATTGCAATGTTGCCCTAAGGAATTACTATAAATAGTCCCTTCTCTTTGTAGCTGGAATTATTACATTAATTCCTAACATTGAATATACTTGTTCTTGTGAGACGACCCTCTCCAAGTCCATTTTACTTACACTCTTATTTAATTTTGCCAAGTAGTTTAGAATTAGTGGTGGGTGGACTTGACATTAGCTTATGTATTATATCAGGTAAAGTGTCAAGTCGTGTCGTGCTCATTGGTGGGTCATATCCTCCGAATGGCTTCATGTCAGCTACTATTTTGAATTTGTCAACCTACTCACTTACTTTTCTTCGATATTTCAAAGGACCCATTGGTTCTTCACCTCCTGTGGTAAGCCTTAGTAATAACTGAAGTTTTAGGCACATCATATAACTTCTTATTATCAAAGCTTAAGGTTATGACTGAGAGCTATGTTGCAATAGTTCCTTCTGGTCTGTTGTCTATTATACTATGTTTTCATTTGGAATAATAGAGCAAGTCCATTGTCCATTGTTGGATTGGTATTAATTTCTTATGTGAAGAGTGAGTTCCGATTCTTATTCTTTTCAGAACGTTGAATCCGAGTGTTCAAGGAGAAATTAACAATGTTGAGAGTGCTACTTAAGGATGCAGTCATATAACCCATCAGACACCACGTACTATTAATGAGTAGATACAAGACCTCGCCGTTATTGTGGCTTATTTATCTATCTCGATGCAAAGAGTCTTATACAAAGAGTTTTAGAGACTAGGTCATGAGATAGGATTGCCATTGAACACGGTCAAGAAATGAAGGATGGGCTGAGAAAGTAGATGAATGAACAGCGAATACTAGAAGCCTTTCCTGTGAACTAAGCTCTACCCCATCATACTGATAGAGTCATGAGAAGAACGTTAGAGATGGATGAAGTGTAAGAGTATGAAGAGGAAGAAGAGTAGTATGTTAGAATTGACGAACGTAAGTTTAGAGCTCCTAAGGGAGCCAAACACCTTAAAGTATAGATTTCGAGCTTCAACGAGTCTAGTAATACCGACGACTATCTAGATTTGGAGGAAAAGATCGAAAAGATATTCAACTTTTACGATTATGAAGATGTTGTCCGTATTCGAGTAGCCACGTTAGAATTTTCTAGATATGCAGCAATGTGGTAAAAGAAGCTACAGAGTGCTCACCTAAAGGCCCAATGCGAAATCCAAACATAGAATGAGATGAAAAGAGTTCTGAGAAGTACATTCATTCCCGAACACTAAAAGATAGACTCTTTCCGATTTCTCCAAGACTTAAGAGAGGGTAGTAAGTCGACAGACAACTATGTCTAAGAATTTTAGTACTCATGATCTAATGTGATGTCAACATACTCGAGACATGAACTATATCAAGGTTCATTTATGGGCTAAGAACTGAAATTGGTCATATTGTGGAATTTCAAAGGCTAGGAAGTTTAGGTGAGACCATTCAGGTGACACAGAGGGTTGAAAGGCAAAGACGAAGCCAGCCTAAATGATTAGGAATGTCGAGCCGTAGTAGCATGTTGAGCCGATTAGACTATAGCCATGTACTGAATAGTTTTGAGGTAGATCACCGAGGGCTAGTGCCAAGTGGACTAAAAGAAGGTTAAGGAAAGGGTAAAGCCGAGGAACCTGAGGTGCAAAGAAACCAAAGTCAAAGCTTTGGAAGAAAGACCCGAGCGATCAAATGCTTTAAATATCTCAGCTATAAACACATGGCTAGTCAATGTCCAAACTGATGTGTCATGACGATCAAGGGAGATAAGCCTCAATTCGAAGTGGAGAGTGCTAATGAAGGAGAAGAGGAGGTTGAAGTTGGCCCTATACTAGAGGAGTTTCAAGAAGACCCTAATGCCTTCACACCTCCCAAAGTAGGAGCAAAAATACTATTTTATTGTGCGTTGATATCTCAACACTTTTCTAGCTAACAAGAATGCGCAAAGGGAGAATCTCTTCTACACGAATTGCTGAGTAAATGGCAAACTATGTGCCTAGATCATTAACGAAGGAAGCAGTACCAATGTTATAATACAGGGCGTAATGAAGGCCATGAAGTTGCTAACTCTTCTGCATCCTAAGCAGTATAAAATTCACTAGCTGAACAAGAAAGGAGGTTTACCCATTGTCGAGCAAGGTAGGATATGAATCACCATTGGTGATAGGTACAAGGATGACGTCCTACCCATGTACGCCTCGCACATCTTACTCGGTGGACCCTAATTGTTTAACTTGAAGGTATTACATAATAGGTATAAGAATACTTACATGTTCCAAAAAGACAGAAGGATAGTTATTTTGACTCTTATGAACCCCAAGGAAGTATAGGAGTCTCAAGAGAATATTGCCCGATCTATGCAGTGGAAATCCCTAGTGATTTCCCACATTCAATTTTATTGAGAAACTAAGGAGGAAGTGTGTGCGCTTCTTTTAGCAATAAAACTCTTAGAGTTGAGAGAAGCCGAGAACTTACCTGTTGAAGTGAGAGCTTTACTAGAAGAGTATGTCGACCTATTTCCTGCCGAGATGCAGAAAGTTTTACCACCCTTAAGGGGCATTGAACATTGTATTGATCTTTAGCCCAAAGCAGCCTTACCGAACCGACCTGCTTATAGACTTAATCCTGAGGAGACGGCCGAGTTGAAGAAAGAAGTAAATGAGTTGGTAGATCGCAAATATGTCCGAGAGAGCATAAGCCTATGTGTTGTCTTGGTCATACTAATACCGAAGAAAGATAAGTTACAGAGAATGTGTATTGACAGCCGTACCATCAACAAAATTACTGTTAAGTACTAATTTCGATCCCACGGTTAGATGATATGCTCCATAAGTTGCATGGTGCTTGCATCTTTTCAAAGATTGATCTAAAGAGTGGCTACTACCAAATATAAATGAAACTTAGAGATGAATGGAAGACGGCTTTTAAGACAAGGAATGGTTTGTTTGAATGGATGGTGATGCCATTTAGTCTGACAATTGCACCGAGTACTTTTATGCAACTTATGAATCATGTATTAAGGGCACTGATTGGCAAATGTGTTGTGGTTTATTTCGATGACATTCTAGTCTACAGGATAAACCTCATCACCCATGTAGAGCATTTAAGATCAGTATTTGACATCCTTCCAACCGAGAGATTATTTGGCAATTTGAAAAAATATGTGTTCTGCCAAAGCGAGATTGTATTCCTTAGGTATGTTGTTTCAAAGGAAGGAGTCCAAGTTGATGACAAGAAAGTTAAAGCTATTCTCGAGTAGTCCACGCTGACTAACGCTACCAAAGTGAGGAGCTTCCATGGCCCTACTTCTTTCTATTAGAGATTCATTCGAAATTTCGGTTCCATAACGGTACCCTTAACCGAGCTGACCAGGAAGCACTTAAAGTTTAAGTGGTTGGAGAAAGTTAGAAGAGTTTTGAAGATGTAAAGTCAAAATTGACATCTGCCCCAGTACTCGCCTTACCAGACTTCAAGAAAGTTTTTCAGGTTGAATGTGATGCGTTTAGAGTCAACATTAGTACTATCCTTATGTAGGAGCATCAACCGATTACCTATTTTAGTGAGAAACTTAGAGGAGCTACCTTGAACTACTCGGCCTATGACAAGAAGTTCTACGCCCTTGTTTGAACACCACAGAACCAGTAGCATTACCTATTATCGAGAAAATTCATCATCTATTCCAATCATAAATCTCTTGAGCACCTCCAAGGACAATAGAAACTTTCTCGACATCATGCCAAATGGGTCGAGTACTTTTAGACCTTTTGCTACATCATCAGGTATAAGAAGCAGAGCATAAACACCATGGCTGATGCTCTTTCTCATTGCCATACCCTCATCACAACATTGCAAACCAAGGTACTTAGATTTAGCATTTTACTTGATTAGTATGAGCATAATCTACATTTTGGTTCCCTAGTGGCCAAGTGCAATGTTGGAAGAACTGCAGATAGGTTTTACTTAAATCGAGGGTTCTTGATGAAGGGCAAGTAGGTTTATGTGCCAAGTGGTTTGGTAAGAGAACTACCTGTCCGAGAAGCTTATGCTGCGGGTTTGGCCAACCATTTCGAAGAAAAGAACATAGTTGAGATATTAAAAGAACATTTTTATTAGCTTGAGATAATGAAGGATGTATGCCGAATTCTTGAGGATGCGAGGTGTGTAAATAGGTAAAGGAGAGGAGAGAGCCATATGGAGAATACATACCCCTACCTATAACCGAGCGACCGTGGACCAACCTGAGCATGGATTTCAAGCTCAGCCTTCCTCAAACATCGAGAAGGCATGACTTAATCATGGTGGTGGTTGATCGATTCAGCAAAATGAGCCACTTCATTCCTTGCTACAGAATTAATGATGCTTTATTCATCACTAACCTCTTTTTGTAGGAAAATACGTACTGCATGGAGTACCGATAAGTATTGTGTCTGATTATGACTCAAAGTTCATAAGCTTCTTTTGGAGGACCCTGTAGAAGAAGCTCGGCACTAAGCTCATGTTTAGTACTTCTTACTAACCCCATATAGGCGATTGAACTGAAGTCGTGAACAGGATAATTGGTAACCTTGTACAAGCGGCTATTGCCAAGAATTTGCATGATTAGGATTTATGCCTACTTGTCATTAAGTTTGCCTACAACCGCACGGCTCACAACTCAACAGGAAAATTACCGTTTGAGGTCATCTATGGACTTAACCCAAGCTTACCCTTAAATCTAATTATTTGTTTAACCATACAAGGGGAAAGCCAACCTGGCCTGTAGTGAGCCGTGGAATTCTAGAAGTTGCATCAAAGAGTTATCGAACAACTGGCTAAGAATGTGGCCCAACAGATAGAGAACCATTAGCTATGAGATTTTGGCTTAGCTTGGGAAAGAGGCTTTTGACAGGTGGTGATGGAATCTGATTCGATCTGTTGTGGCAGTGAACCGAGATTGGTATGAAAATATGTTGGTTTCCCTTTTGTTAAAGACATTGTTTTCCTCAAACAAAGAGATTTTTAATATGAATGTTAGGTGGGTGAATCCTGTGCTCCAAAAAGTTCATGCTTGTGTAGATAGCTAAATGGAGAGCTCTTTAGGATAGGAACAAGGAAGCCGAGGAAGGAAACAAGTCATTTATACCCTTGGAGACCTTATTTGGGTCCATCTTAGCAAGGAGTGTTTCCCTGGTAGGAGGACAAACAAACTATCTTTTAGAGTAGATAGACCTTATAAGATCCTTAGGTATATTAATGACAATGCTTATGAGGTTAAGTTTCCCGAGGGATACAGTGTGTTTACCACATTTAATGTCACCAACCTAACCCCCTATGTGCTAGATGACAACAAAGATCATGATTTAAGGGAAAATCTCCAACAACTCAAGGGAGTTGATGGGTTACCGACCATTAGTCCAATTACTAACGTATGCCTTAGAGGCCTCCAATCCCCCCCTGAAGATTTCTCTCTCATCAACCTGTCAACAACAAGAAACTATACACAGACGGTGGATGGCTGAATTCCCTGAGAGCTCCAAGTTATACTATGCTCTGTTCTCTCTCTTATGAGAGTGATCAGACTTTCAATTGCCGAGAGATTAGACTTTCAATTGTCGAGAGTTTCTTGTTGAGTAATGAGAGCTAACCTCCTACTGGCCAAGTACTTTTCTCTCAGCCTCCTTTCAATCTTCACGACATCCCTTTCTTGTTTCGACCTCCTTTATTGATGCAACATCTTGATTCCACTTAACTACTATAACTAAAGAATCTTTTGTATGGAATTACTGTTGCATTACAGTAGTCATCTAACTCATCTAACACTGTATTATTTTTCTCTTTTTATCATTTGTCCTATTTACCCTTTTTTGTATATACTAGGAATCCTTCTTATGTATGCCTTTTTTGTAATTTTCCTTAATTGTAATGTTGCTTTAGAGACTTACTATAAATAGTCCTTTCTCTTTATAGCAGGAATTATTACATTGATTCCTGACATTGAATATACTTGTTCTTGTTAGATGACCCTCTCCAAGTCCATTTTCCTTATACTCTTATCTAATTTTATTGAGTAGCTTAGGATTAGTGGCAAGTGGACGTTGACATTAGCTTGTGTGTTATATCAAGTAAAGTGTTAAGTCGTGTCGTGTTTGTTGGTGGGTCATATCCTCCGAGCAGCATCATGTCAACTACTATTTTGCATTCGTCGACCTACTTACTCACTTTTCTTAGACATTTCAAAGGATCCATTGGTTCCTCACCTTCTGTGGTAAGCCTTAGTGATAATTAAGCTCCTAAGTACATCATACCTAGCAAGAGGCCGCCCCTGAAGCAGTTCCTTAAGACAATCAACCTCCAGGTGATTCTCCTATTACTCCTTATTCGCACCCTTCAGCCTTCGCTCCAAGTTCAAGCTAGTCGTCTAAAGCACTAACAAATTAGCGCTCCGAACGAATTGAGGCTTTAGATTTTTTTGAGTTACCGAAGTTAATTGATCTAAGGAGATATCATGTTTTTCTTTTTTTTTTAATTTTTTTTAAACATATACATGTCGGGCCAGGATGCTACCTTCACTTTGTAATCCATCAATCAATGAATGAAGTAATTTTTTGAAATGTCCTCTTATACACCTACTTTTTCTTTTACCTTTGAAAATATTTGCATAGGAATTCCTATGCACAAAAAGAGTTTACCCTTGCTGAGGTTAATTGAGGGGGGTTAAGTTGGTGGTGTTCTAACCTGCCTAGTAGAAGGGAGTTCTTTTGTACAAGGTGTTTCGCCTTACTGAGGTTACCCAAGGGGGTTAGGTCCATAGCATTCTAACCTGCTTAGTAGAAGGGAGTTACCCTGTTCAAGGGCATTCTTCAACTGGAAGCACTCGTCAGTAGTGTGGCCATATTCGTCGTGGAACTGATAGTATTTATCAAAGTTCTAACAACTAGGGTCTCCTCATATTTTCTGTGGCCTTTGGAGCAAATTCCAGTACTTCACTTTAAAATAAACTTGAGTAATGGGTCTATTTAAGGGCTTGTACTAGGTATAAATAAGAAGGATGAGTAGGTCGTACCCAGCCTGGTGCTTCTTCTTCCCAGAGCTCCCCCTCTCTAATCTGCTTAGCATCTTACTGCCAAGGTAATCCTTCATGGACAATTTTCCTTTATTCTACTTTTCGCTTGACCTTTCTCAATTAGCATCGTGCTTGGCGCGAATGTTGTCTTTCTGGTCAATATTCTTTTGGGCTTTATTCTAAAAGTCGGCTAGGGTGTTCAGCTTACTCTTTGCAAGCAATCGGAAGAAATCTCTCAAAGGTTGGATGCCAAGCTACACGACATAGATAGTAACTCCTTCATCTAGTTGAGGGATCTTGACTACGGCATTGTTAAATCGGGCTTCGTAGTCATGTAGGGACTTGCCTTCTCCCAACCTTATGAGGTACAAGGACGATGTATCCATGGATTGAGGCTTGTTAGCCTTAAAGTAGAGATTGAATCTTCGCACCAACTCATCAAAGGAGCTGATGGAATTGTTAGGGATATAGTTAACCTACGTCCAAGCTACCTTCCTTAGGGTGCTTAGGAAGGCCTTGCATATTATAGCATCCCCATGGCCATGGAGGTTTATAAGGGTATGGAAGTGGAGAAGGTGATTGTCAGGGTCACCTGTATCATTATATTGGTCTAGGGACGGGAGTTTGCAATTAGGAGGCAACACTTTGTCCTAGACACCCTTAGTAAAGGGGGTCTTATTGCTGGCAACTAGCTTAGCGTCGCTAGCATCCTTGCTCCCTTACTATTTGGAGAGCCACCTTACCATGATGTGAAGCTCGTTTAAGTTGACATCATTTGTTGGGTGAGCTCAGTATACAACTGAGTGAGCCTGCACTCCTTACGAATCGGCTTCTTGCTCATTCTCAGCCAGAGCTCAGTCGTAGGTGGCCGTAGACCTTACTGGCTATTGCTGCAAGGGTAGATCAGGTTGCTGATTCCTGCCATTTTGCTATTGCTGCTGGATGTTATTCAGCCTAGTGCGGCAATTCGAAGCTTCAAGGGGGTAGGTTTACGCATTGTGCTACTTTACTTCTTCTAAGCAAGCATGGAGTAACCTATTTTATGCAACATATTCCTTGACCAAACATTCCATGCGCTCCTCCAGCACAACCCTTAGAAGGGGTTAATTGCCCATAGGTTGATTATTTACCAATTGTTGGTTCTCTTACTTGTCGCGGTGAGACATGATGTTAAAGGAATTATTCATGGGGTATGTGTTTAATGTGTTTGAGGTAGGAATTCAATTTCCCACAGATAATGCCAAATATCATCGTTCAGTATTTGTCAATAGATATGGGAGATCTACACGTAGAAGGCTTGCAAAACAATATACTATGAGGGGACGTTGGAGGGTTGTCTGGTGTTGCTACTTCAATGCTTAAGTTAACAATAGGGCTTTTGAGAGTAGAAAGTATTTTGGAATAATGAGTAAGCTTAGTGTACAGAGTCTAGAGAGCTTTATCTTTAGATAGTAGACTGGTATTTATAGTAGAGTAATACTGGCAGTTGAAGATTAATTAGTAGGGAAAGATCTTCTCCTATAAGTATGGGAGAGCAAGGTCATTGTGTCCAACGTGTCCAACTTATTTTAGATGTGGCTATTTAACTTTATTTGATCTTTATCTTGTCTATTCTAGTCGTTGTAGAGTTTACTGAGCTTGATTAATCCTGGCTTAGGGCTTGGGCCTACACGAGTGAGCCTTAGGCAACAAGACGTGTCGGATCTAGTCGGGCTTAAGAAGCTTATGTCCAAAGAACCCCGTCAACAAGTAGCATTCTTATTGATAGCAATTATTGTTTTTAGTGGAAAAGTTGTTAAATTGCTGTTGTATCATTCCTCATTTTATAATTATGAATCAATTAAAAATTAAAAGAAATTTCAACATATAAATATAAAAAGAATGCCAAAAGAATCATATAACGAGCTTGTATAAATAGTAATAATGTTAATATGCAATTATTAAGTAAGAGTTATGACCACTAGATAAAATAATGAAATAATTAATCATATTAGAAATCATATTATATATTATAATATATAGTTTCAAAAGTTTTTTTCATTTTTTATGGTATTATTAATACATTTCCATCATTCTTTGTCATATTTAATATAATTTCGGATGCTATTACCTTTTAAGTTTTATCTTCTATTGTAACAAATTACTACTTAGCAATTCATTTTAATTCATTCTTTATATGAAAATTATATATTAAATTATAATATATTATAATGTCTATTGATAAAGTAAATTCTTTAAAGGATAACATTTTATAGATAATATATAAATTATTAAATTATCTTTACATTTGTTATTTTCAAAAATTACAAATTTATAATATGATGCATATTAATATCTACGTATATCGCGAGCTCTTAACCAGTTTAATATAATTTCAAAAGCTCTTAACTTTTGTACATTCCAAACTACTCAAATAATTTTAAAATGGGATACTATTAAGTAATATTATTTTATGTCGGTGTTTATGTGAAAATTATAAATGAAAATATGTTCTTGTGTGTATAAATATATAAAACAAGTTATTTGTTTTTGAGACCTTAAATTGCTTACAAAATTTTATAATTTTTTTAATAATATATAAGTACATTAGATTATTTTTACATTAGTATTTTTTAAAGAAAAATTATAATTGTTATTTAAGCTTTAATTGGTGCATTATGCAAGCTCTTTAATTGGTTATCCTTATTTACGTTTTTTTTCCACATCTCTTTTCTTTTTGTAGGCTATCTTAAGGGATTCAAATTTAATTTACATTGTGAAAAGATTAAACTTTTTTTTTAATTTATATCACAATGGTTTAAACTGTTTTTTTAATTCTTTTTTTCCTGTATATCTCTTTATAACGTTAATATAAACCCCGTATTACCTTTAGAAAAAAAAAAATCCTAATCCAACGGTCCAAATTATCGCGTCAAGCTAAAGCCACATTCATCAAAACTTGCTCTTTTCCTGATGGTTACCTCTGCCCTTCCCTTCTGTTTAAAACCCTAGCTCCAAGCAAGCTTTCTCATTCCCATTCTTTCATTTCTCTCTCCTAATATCATTTTCGCCCTCAATTCTCTACCCAATGGTGATCTCTCTCTCCCCGTCTCTTCAGGCTTTAAAATCCTTTTATTTTTTTATTTTTTCGAACTGCATTCTTGTTTCTTTCTTTGTTATCATTTGTAAAAGTTAGGGTTTTCCAATAGGTTTTGTATTCATGTGGTTGATTTTTCTATTGGGTTTCTAGGCTTTACCGAATCAACAGACTGTTGATTACCCGAGCTTTAAGCTCGTTATTGTTGGTGATGGAGGCACTGGTAAATTTTCTTTTCTTTTTCTTTTGTTAATTTCTTTTTATTTATTATGTCACTTCTAGGTCTCATACTTGCAAAGACTAGGTTTTGTTTTTATTGGGATCTAAAGTGTATGACTATTGAGCTATAGGATCTAAAGCGAATGACTATTGAGTTATAATCTTTGTAGTTGGCATTTGTATGTGCAAAATTCTCATAAAATTATGATTCTGCAATTTGTGTTCTTTTTAATTCTGGGTAAGACGGTACTGTGGTTTGAATTAAGGTATTTTAAAGGAAGGCATTGGAAATTTGGGTTGATTGTTACGGCTACTTACCCATCATATTTTGCACCATTGGACGATGTAAAGTACACGTTCGGTCGTTCTTAGCACTTTAAAAATGTAGTACATGCCCTGGGAACTTGATAGTCGGTAGATTTTGTTCCCCAGGTGTTGCAGTGGTGTCAATTCATGTTGGTGGTCGCGTTTAGCATGTTGAATTGTGTATGCAGAAAATGCATAAATATGATTAAATATTATACATTTGTTTGTTTATTTATGTTTTTAATAACTGCATCCAATCAAAATGTATTTAAAACCTATTAGGATGCTAAAATGCATTCTGAGATGTTACAACTTATTTAGTTATGGTATTGTTTTTATTCACATCCTATGACAATTTTGTGTTTCTTAGGTTTAATTTTCATCCTCCCTAGAATAATTGATGGGTTGGATATAGCTAAAAATGAGGGGTTAAAGATAGAAACAAGCAAATGCTACCTAGGCAGCTATCGCGTAATCTTTATCCTCAATGAGACCATCAAGTCTTGATGAATGAATTTGGTAAATGTGCAGGCAAAACAACTTTTGTGAAGAGGCATCTTACAGGGGAGTTTGAGAAGAAATATGAGCGTAAGCATCCAAGCAATGTGTTCTTTTGTCTAGAGGATATTTTTTGGTTCTGAGTGCATATATATGCAATTACTGCTGACCTATTTCAACAAAAATTTGACAATATTTTTGTTATGGACAGCAACTATTGGTGTTGAGGTTCATCCTTTGGACTTTTTTACAAACTGTGGGAAAATTAGATTCTACTGTTGGGACACTGCGGGACAGGAGAAATTTGGTGGCCTTAGAGATGGCTATTAGTAAGCACATAGATTCTTAATTGGACTATTTTTGTTTATTTATTTATTTATTGTGATATGTAGGGTGTTTTTGCTTCTTCAAGAACATTCTTTGGACGTTTTTTAATCTTTTTATTAATTAAAATTTTAGAATTATCAAATAACATCCTTCCTATTAATTTCAATAGGTTGTGGTTAGTTACTGCTACCCTCTTCCCCATCCTCTTACTGGTAAAAGTCACTAATTGATGCAACCTCTTCAAATTATTATAAGAATATTTTGACTACTTTAAAGCTTTTACTACGCCAAATATGGGGGAAAAAAATCTGGAAAATGTTTTCCTTGAAACAAGTAAACCCTTAAATCATGCTGTCCATCTGTTTTAAGTGCTGTAGGGTAAGATTTTTCTTTTTTCTATCATGGTGTTATTTTATTCCTTGAGGGTGTTCTGATAGAAATATTTCAATGGTGCTGTAGCCACTTTTACTGCTATGAATTAATTTTGAGAAACTTTATATGATATACTGCAAGAACAAAAAACAAACAGTACAGAGTCTCTTAGGTTGCAAGATATTTCTCCTTTCCTGTCCTCTTATATAAAAACAAAGTTGATTGAACATGATATGCAGGTTTGATTAAATTGGAGAAGATTCTTTCTCAAGAAATATGAGCTATTGGTTGCTTTAATTTTTAGTTGCTTCCACTTTCAGATTTTTGCCATAATTGTCTGGAAGCTGCTCAAGCATTCCCAGCTACCAAACAGTAGATAGGTCCACACTTTGCATCTTACAATGTGTTTAGTCCGTCTGTTCTGTGATAACTTGATCCTTTAGTGTGGTGGGATGATTCTTATGTATTGTGTTTGGACAATAATTAATAGTGTAGTTATATTTTCGTGTCAAAATGATTTAGTTTTTGGATTGGAAGTTGGGAAATCACAAGTGTAAATTATGCAACAAAGGGGTGAGAAGAAAGCCTTATATAATAATATCAGTCTGTTTTTCAATTTTATCCTAGGAAGATAGTGCTAAGCCAAAGAAGGCTGGAGCCTCGTTAACAAGATAAATGTTATGAATCTGTGCATTTCTTCCATTAACTCAATGGCTATAAGATCTATCTTTTAATCTTTTCATGCATGCATTTGTATTATTATTTAGCACTCCTTGTGTAATGATCATGGAGTATAATATGTGAACATGTGTAGTAGTTGTGTTATACTTGTGTAAGTTGATAGCATAAGGGAAGGGGTAGAATAGTAAATGTAAACACTAATAGTGTATGAATACTTGTGACGGAGAGATGGATAGTGAGTTGGTCATTTTATTGAAATTGTTGAGAGAATCTCCTTTGTATAGAGAGTGAGAGTGTCTTGAAGATTTTAAGCTTGATATACCCACTCTTTAATTTGCAATTGATAAATTGGTGTTGGGGATCTATCAAGTATTCTTCTACTCTCGGTTGCACATCTTCTGTTGAAATAATAATATAGTGAACCCACGGTTGTTGAACCTTGCATGACATTTTTTTTTTTTTTTTCTTATTGTCATCCTTTTGTCTTCTCTCTATTGTCACAACCGATTATGACAATCTAATGCATGCTTCAATGCTTTGAATCTTGTCATGCTGTTGTATCCTCTCTATGTTTTTTTCTTTCATGGATTACTCAGAGAAGTTTATAATTGTTGGCAGTATTCATGGACAATGTGCCATCATCATGTTTGATGTTACGGCTCGATTAACATACAAGAATGTCCCAACCTGGCATCGTGATCTCTGCAGGTTTGTCAAATACACTTGGAGCCTTTTTATTTTTCTTTTGGTTAATCTATGCCAATGTTACTTGTTTTGTGATATATGCATTTTGACACTGACATTTCATCTATACATTTTGTCATGGTTTATTTCATCTATAGGGTGTGTGAGAATATACCCATTGTCCTTTGTGGAAACAAGGTTGATGTAAAGAACAGACAAGTTAAGGCAAAGCAGGTCACCTTCCACAGGAAGAAGAATCTGCAGTACTATGAAATTTCTGCAAAAAGTAACTATAATTTTGAGAAGCCTTTCCTCTATCTAGCAAGGAAACTTGCAGGGTAATTTGAACTTATCCATCCTCTGAATGAATAAGCTGTGGTTCCATAGGGTTTTTAGAAACTACTGACTCCTGTTCTTGGTTCATTTCAGGGATCCTAACCTCCACTTTGTGGAGTCTCCTGCCCTTGCTCCTCCAGAAGTGAAGATTGACTTGGCTGCACAGCAACAGTAAGAAACCTCTTAAATCATTAGTTTTGCAGTTGAAAGTAAAAATTTTTTGCATGTTTTACTCAAAAGTGTGAAGTGCTATTAGAGAGTAGTGTAATATCCCGGCATATCTTACATTAGAACATAAAAACACCTACACTTGTCTCGTTACGGTTGTGGTAATTTTACCTCAACTCTACATTAATAATGAGTTGATTTTTATTCGTTTTATTGACTTGTTTAATTGGATATACAGGCATGAAGCAGAGCTTGCAGCAGCTGCTAGCCAGCCTCTCCCAGATGATGATGATGACACATTTGAGTAGATGTCGGCATTGTGGTAGGGGGGCATTCAATCCTTCGTGCACTATTTATTATGTGCATTGCCATCTGAGGAGATATGATTTGAGGCTCAGAAAAGGTGATATGTTTGGGATTACTGTTTGCATTAGCGTAGGCTTTCCTTGGGTTAATGCTGCCTCCAAGTTGCCATTCTTGTTTGCGAGAGATACTTTGTATTGCAGAGTTGCTATGTGGGTTGTTTTGAGGTTGAAAGTTATTAGTCATCAAGTTTTCTCCGTTCTTATTGTAATATGTAGTTTGATTATGAGAATTGAGTTGGAACAATTGGTTCGGTAAGTTGTGTTTTTAGTACACTCAGATTCTTTGTGCTGCTCGTTAGATGTTGATTTCCTTTTAAGGAGAAGTTGAATACATAAAATGGTTAACCAAACTGAAGAGAAGGAAAACCTAATATATCTAAGATTAGTAAGCTGGCAATGTGAATCTATATAGAGAACTGAAATCGCTTTGACTTGATCTTGCATTACTTGCTGAAGAATATGTAACGTTGTTAGCATTCCAGAAAATGTGCTTTAAAGATATCGATAATTTCACCGGAAGCTGCTGCGTAAGAAGCACGTCTTGTGTGGATATTATTTCTAGCTCTTAAGGTAGTCTCGTTCTCCGTATTTACAAAATCTTCTCTTCATACAAATCCAACCCATTCTAAATAGTGAAATGTTCTACCAATTCAATGTGAAATTCCTTTATCATAACAACTGCAGCTTTAACTGTCTGTCTTCTACTCGATCGGGGAAGTACCCGTCTTATTTTAGTAGGTTTGGACTTTGTGCTGAAATCTTTCTCAATCGGATAAAAGGAATGGTTAGGTTTGTAGACGAGTTTAGTCGTGACAAGTAGTGCTTTGTATGACATATAGTGCTTTGTTTTAGCTTGGTGGAGCTTAGAATTTTGGGCATGACTCAATGTAGCATTTAACAAACTTAAACTCGATTTGGTTAATTTCATTTAAGATTTGATTGATGTGAAAATATATTTTATTGTAATTATATTAACATTAATATAGAAACTGCACTCCAACTTATTATTATCTATGCTTTTGCCTCTGGAGTTACTCTAGTTAAACACAGTAAAGTTTGAGTTTGAGCTCAACACGATTAATTATTACTCGAGCAGCGGGTGTCGATATTTGATGGTCACAACCTAGAGTTAGTGAAAAAAAGGGAAAGTTTTGTAAGTTAAAGTAGGTTTTTACTAAATTAGAGGGTGTTTTTAGTAAGGTTATGTTAAAACCATATTCAAAGGTTGAATTAGAGAATATTTATGTTTGATATATTACTAGATTAGATTAGAGGGTTGGTTAGAGGATGTTACAAGAATTTTAAATTAAAGTGGATTCGAAGAATCTTTTAGAAAGTAATTCAAATAATGAATCAGATGATGGTTTAAGAAAGAATTATTTTAAAATAACTTTAAAATGAATATTTAAGTAACTTCCTAAACTAAGGATAATGAGTTGAACATCAGGAATAATAGATTGAATAATGATATTGAGTATCCTTGTATAAATATTGAAGTGTTATTTATAATATATCAACTTTGAATAGAGGAACATACTACAACTATACTTGATTGAGCATTAAGTAATCCAAATGGTTGATTGACAAGTATTCTACATTAGTTGAGATTAAAGCTTTGCCACATTTTGAAGTATCATTTTATGGTACTTGAAGGCTTGAGTTTGTAATGGTTCATGCTTATGATTAGTTGGTTGTGTGCATGATTATGTCTTGTAAGTCCTAATTGGATCTTGACTATAATACTTTGATATAGTATTATTTTCTAGATTGTTTGAATTAGTTGGCAACTTCGCTTACTTTGTAATGTATGCGTGTTTCTATTTCCATCCCGCTTACTAAACTGTGATTGCTCATTTCTTTATATATTCTTTTGTAGGTTACAAGTAGTTAAGTTCACTTCCAATGGGATAATCATTAGGGATGGAGAGCGAGGAGTAATGAAGATATAATTGGATTTTTGTTTCTTCTAAGAGTTTTATTTATTCTTAAGAAAACTAATTAAGCTACCATGGATGACCTAATAATTTCTGTTGAAGGTTAGTGAAATAATATGAAAAGTGTTGTAGGTTAGCGAAATAATATGAAAAGTATAGCCTTTGATCTTGTAAACTTTTCCTATATGTACAGCACTCTATGTAAAAGAATATCTCTTAAAACATTATTTTATGAGTCTTTTCTAGAAAGAAATTAATGAACTGATTTACAAGTTTTATATAAGAGTAGGTTTTGAATTAGATGCTTTAAAGTAATTTAGTTGAGTTTGCCTTATGTGAATCGGCTTTACAATAATGGTTGTGAAATCAGTTTTTATAGAGTTGTTTATATAGTGAGATTATTTGTGATTCTTCTGCTTGGGGATATGATAACTCTAAATTGGTATTAGAGTATCGTCCTTAGGAACTTCGCTTTAGATTGTGATTCTTAAGGACTCATTTTAAAGCATCGCAAATAAAATTAATTAAACATCATATGAAACACTAAGAGTAGATAGTAGAAAACTTAAATTATAAGGTTATAAGGGTAAAGTAGGGTACACAATGAGCAATACTAATTATGGACAATGATTAACTTTTATCTAATTGACTTATAGAATTACAAGGAAGTATCTATAATACCTCGATTGGATTTTTGGTGAATAGTAAAGAACTGCTTATAAAATGTAGATTGCAATTTTAAGGTTGTGGTCGGAGATAATTGATTAGGTGATGCTTGGAAAGATGAAGGAAGGTAGGTAAACCTAATCTGATAAGCATATATTTCATATTCATGAGTATACCATATTTCTTTTAAAAGAGTATTAAAATTATTTATTAACTACCACACTTTTTATCTCTAATAGGTAAAGAGGTATATCATTAGATTTTGAGTTAGAGCATGGTAGTATACCTTCTGCTATACTCAATGCATATCTTAATGGATCAATGGATCGCAAGGAATTATAACCTAAGAGGTCAGGAGAGTCCAATAATAATGGATGAGGAGGATCTTAAGAGGGGCTTTGGAGATGATTTAAGGGTGCAATTAAAGTAATGAATATGATTGTAGCCAAACTGTAAGAAATGGATTTAATAGAGCTTTAGGTAATGGGTATGGTAGCCTAAGTTAGTAGGTACTGTAGAATCTAATTAAAAGGGTTAAGTAGAAAATTATGAGGTGCATACGAAAGCTCAAATTGTTGTGAATAGTAAAATTAGTCTTTAAGTGATGGTCATGGATAACAATAGTCAAGAGAAATAAGGATATGAAGTGCTAAATTTTATAAGCTTAAATGGATGGAAGGAACAGTAGGTTGATAATACATTTTATATTGATGCTACAGCTTTGTTTGAAACTTATAGTAGATTAGGCAAAAAAACTAGGAACTGTTAATCGATCAATGAATTGAATTGAAATTTTGGTTTTTTTTTTTTTATTTTATGCAGTTCAATTATTGATGCAATTTGGTTTTGGTCTTTTAATTCACAATTTGGCTTGGTATAGCAAACTAAAGCACACTTATTTCTTTAGGAAAAAAAGAAAAGAAAAGAAAAGAGGACATGTGACAATTTACATGCATATCGGTGTCTATTCTAACCCTTAATCCTTGATCGTAAATTGATAGTACGTGTTTGTCTCATCTCTCTTCTCAAGCTTTCGAAAAAACTCTTAAGTCTCATCATAGAGTCGTCTCCTTGCTCTTTCTGTCTCTTGATTTCATCATCCCTTGAAATAATTTTCTTAATTTCATGCTTTAATTGAACATGGTAATCAATTATCCAGCTATTTGGCTTGTAATATAGTTTTAGGTAACCTTAATTTGCTACTTGTAGTGTAATTTTGGAAAACTCTAATTTTTCTTAATCTGCTATTTGTGTCATTAAGAGTTATAAACTATGAGAAACTTGTTCGTGGTGTGGGATATAGTATGGGATAATGTCATTGCGGTAAACCTCCATTTTGTTGATCATCTTGTTGCTTGGTTTGTTTAGGTTGTGTTCCAACCTGTGTTTCCTTTGTTTAATATTCCTTGTAATGCTACTAAATCCTTAACAATCCTTGCTATGATGCTTGTCGAGTTTTAGCTATTGCCACTTTGTTTTGGGTTATTGAAGCACCTTAGGATTTCTAGGCCAGTTATATTTCATCCTTCTTAGAACCATAGAAGCTTAACATAAATGTGAATACCCTATCTATTAAATTTTTACCCATTTACAATCATAGATGTTTAGGGGTGAAAAAAAGCATAAAGCTAACTCATTTAATAACAAAATCATCAATCATTGGGAATACACCTATATAATTTTGTATAGGCAATATGTTTGCCTTTATTTCCTAATGTTAATACGATCTTATTTTTATCGAAGGAAGCATAAGAAATATTTGAAACATAAACAAAAGATTGGCCAATCTATAATTGCAACACCAAATCCCATGTCTATAAGTCATCTAGTAGCATACATTATAAAAGGTTAATATTCATTACCATAGAAGTAGACATCATCAATATCATTTTGTTTCAAAATTAAATATATTAGTCAAATTAAGTTGTAAGTCATATGCTTTACTGGAAGCAAAACCTTGGTAGTTACATATAGGAGAGAAAAAGATTGAAACTTTATCGATACTAATCACTTAACTTTGAATCTAATTCTATACTCTACAGACTACAAGCATTAGAGGAGACTTTCCTTTCTTTTTTACTTTACTAATTACTGTATGTTAATGTTGATTCTTGTTGTAGAAGTTGAAATGAAGTTGGTTAAGGTTTAAAAGTGTTCTTTTTTTCTTTTTTGTGCATATACAAAGTTGTGAACTTTCAAGGTGTTTGTGTGGAAGGAAATTAATCAATACTATGGAGAGTTATTTAAACTCAGATTTTGTTTCAAAATATTATGTTATTATACCATGTTTTAAACCCTTATTCTCAAAGGGGGTTAATTGTTAGTTCAAAGCCTACTAGTTTAAAGACTATTATGTAATTGTATGTTTATAATTTTATTATGTAACTTATGTTCAATGTTGTTTTATCGTATTTACATATAGTAATAGCTATAATTGGTTTTATTTATTTGAGATGTCTCAATTAGAAGAATAAAGCATAAGTGAACCAAATGGATAATGACAAATAAAAACTTGATACGAACAAAGTAGATAAGGAGAAGCATAATCCTAATGATGAGGGAACCTAACCTTCTACGGGTAATTCACCTACACTTCTTACATTCTCATCATCCCATAATAAGAGACAACGTTCTACTATTTGGGGACACATGTCATTGGATCCATCTAATGAGAATGAACTTTAGAAGGTTAGATATCATTACTGTCATAAAACTTTTAAATATAATGAGATCAATGAAACAAATGCCTTATGCACTCATTTGAATAGATGCAAGCGGTTTGCTAATAAAAAGGAGTTGGCTATGAGTAAAGGTAAGCAAAAAACTCTTACTAGTATCCTAGAAAGTAAGTAACTTTCTATAAACATAAATTATAAGTTTGATGAAGTTTAATGTTGGAAAGTGTTTGTTAGGTAGTTTTTAGTTATTGTAACTCATAATTAGACTTCTTGAGCATTGAGGCTTTCATAACTTATTGCAATGTACTACAACAAAAATTTTTGATTCCATCTCATAGGACATTGACCTGTGATTGTGTAGAGTTATTTAAAGAGGATAAGGGAAAGTTGAAAAAGCTTTTTGTTCCACATTTAGAGGTAGGGTATGTTTAACCACAAACACATGGACATCTAATTAGAATCTATGTTATTTGTGCTTGACATGTCATTACATTAACAATGATTGGAAATTGCAAAAAAATATTTAAAATTTATGTCAAATATTTAGCTACTCTGGTGAGGCTATAGGCAATATTGTTTTAACATGTTTGAAGGGATGGGGTATTACTAAGGTTTTGATAATGACTATTGATAATGCAAGTTTGAATGATCTTTGCATTCAACATTTAAAAAGAAAAATCTTAGGACACATGATTACTAAAGGAAGAGTTTTTACATATAAGTGTTGTGCTCATATTTTAAGTTTGATTGTAAAGGAAGGTTTGAAAAATCTAAATGGTCCAATCTTTAGAATTCGCTCAACAATTAGGTATGTTAGGTCTTCTCCATAGAGATTGGGTAAATTTAAGAGTTATGTTGCAAAAAAAGAAAAAAAAAATGTTGATAGTAGGGCATTATTGTCTTTGGATGTGGAAACTAAGTGGAACTCCACCTATCTAATGTTAAAGTTGACTATAAAATTTCAAAAGGAATTTGAAGCATTGGAAATTAGTGATGATAAGTTTAGACCATAACTTGAGAGGGATAAAATGAGAAGAGTTCCTATAGAGGAGGATTTAGGATATGCACGTGACATATTATCATTTTTGAAAACATTTTATGACGCCACTTTAAGCTTTTTTGGATCTTTATATGCGACTTCTAACCAATTTATTGAAGAGATATTGGGTACGAAATTAACAAGAAATGCCAAAGTAATGACAACCTACATGACTTAGTTGTCAAAGTGCATGGAGTGTCTTGAATTCCAAACAAGGTCAAGTTGAGCTAACTAGAGGCTTAGAACCAACCCTATCGACTTGTTCAACATATTACCCTTCGCTATAAGTCTAGGTAAGCTGAGGTAACAATGCTGAGCTATTCGTAAGCTTTACTGTTATCAATCTTATCCAAAACAGTTAGCAATCGTTATTTGCAGAATCTCTCAACCTCTCTTCGGAAGATGTGTCCTACAAACCTTGAATGTACGACTTGATAGTATATATTCCCTTTCTAGGTTATTTGCAGAATCTCTCAACCTCTCTTCAGAAGATGTGTCCTACAAACCTCGAACGTACGACTTGATAGTAGATATTCCCTTTTTAGAAGGATTATGAAATTATCCTTTCTCTTTATACATTTATGTATTTAATTTTTACTCTTTTTAATAATTTTATGTGTCAAGATGTAACCCTAGACATCAAATATAAAAATCCCATTATAGTCATTATTGTAATATAGATTCCTTTTCTTAAACTAATGAAATATTTGAGTTTTGTCTCCTTCCTTAATTAAGAACCATAACCTTCGCTCATATCAACCTTTAAGCAAGGCTATGCAGCAAGCAACCTTTCAATCCAGACCAGTGAGTCACATCCAACAAGGTGTTGGCCATATTGAGTTTGAGTTTAAGTAGTGTGTTATATCCACTGAGTTGCTTATGTATTTGCTTAACTTATTACTACATTTCCATTAAAAAAAGCCATTTCTTATTTTCTTTGATAGTTTTCGAGAGACCTATCCACGCCACAGTAAGACCTTGTTAGGAGCTTGCGTTTTGGGTGTTTTGCATGTTATTAGCTCGTGTAATATCATTCTTGGTATGAGAGCTTAAGGTTCTATGTAAGGTTTAAAATTCTTGAGCAGTGTTATGTATGTTAGTTTGAGTTTCTACACTTGTAATTGTTATAAGGCAAGCGTATCTATCAAATTGTAATAAGCTGATTAAGTTCGAATGTTGATCCCTTAGAGAGTTTGATTACTATTATTTATTAGATCTCTATTATCTAATTGGCGAATTCGAGTTTAAGAAACTAAAAGAACCTAAATTAATTTACAGCAACTAATAAATTAACATCTAATTAAGAATTATTTAAGAACTTAAACAAGAAAGTAATAAAAGTGTTGATTAATTTAAGATTTGGAACTGCATCTAGATCTTTGTTTTCCCTAAATCTAATATGTGATTTTCTTTAAAGATGATTTAATTTCTTCTTTAATCTTTCTTAACCGGGAGAATTTTCTATTAAAGTTAATGACTTTTTCAAATCAATTAACCATAATCTTAAAATCACTATTAGAATCTCTTCTCAATAATATAACTTAAGATCACATTATTACACAATGAATTCCCCACAATATAAATCAAGATTCCGGAAAGATCTTGCAAACCATCTCTCATCTTGTAATAATCTTTATCAATTATGCTTAAATCTAATCTTCTAAGAAATCCCTCAATTCTCTTATATAATACTAGGGTTTAGAATATTATCCATGGAAATAACAATCTAAAGCATTAAGCATTGATAACTTTGATTTTAAACATATTTCATATGGTGATTTTATAGCATTTCCCGTACATTTTTGGTTTTATTTAAAGAAATTGATACTTAATTGAGTAAAATGTTGATTTCAGGGTTTAAACGCGTTCTAGGCTCGAAAACGAAGAAAACGAATCAAGTTTCACTCAATTCCGAGTTCAAACGAAGAAGTTATGAAATTTTGAAGTTGTGCAGAAATTTTGCCTTTGTGCAGAAAGTTACACGACCTGGGGACACGGTCATGTCCCAGGCCGTGTCTGGTGACGAAAATAAAATCCGTGAAATACACATATAAAAGGGGATCTTAGGGTTCAAAAAAAAGAGGGGAGACATTACAGAAACAAAGAGAGACAAGAGACAAGAAGAGACTTAAGGAGAAACAACATTAAGAAGCGATAACGACATCGATTTCAAGATTAGAGATTGTTCATCAAATCAAGAGGGGTTTTCATGTTTTATTTTATGTCTTTGATGGAACTCGTTTTTAGATTCATTATGATAGCTTAGAATTCAAATATTTAGGATTATGGAACCTAGGGTTTCATGTGATTCTTGGATTGAATTATAATTTGAAGAAAGTTTCTATCTTTTCTTGATTCAATTATGTCGTTAATTATGGATTGATAATTCTAGAGTATCAATATATGATATTATGCATGTTAATTGAGAAATTGCATGTGTAATTAGATCTAAGCATAATTGAAGAGAATTACATGTATACTTAGAGATAAGATACATGTTTCTTTCGGAAAGTTGATTGTTTGTGTGGGAATTCATTAAACATTAATGCAATTCTAAGTTATATTACTAAGTGAAGAGATTCCGGTAAATAATTTAGAATTAGGGTTAATATGCTTGAGAAAGATATTAGCTTTAATTGTGAATCCCTCCGGTCAAGAATTATAGAAACTGAATTGAATACATTTTAAAAAGGTTACATGTTAAACACTAGGGGAAATAATTCCTAAATACATCATTGCATACTTGAAGTCGTTAATAGTTTATTGCTTTCTAATTTGCGTAATTAAGTCTCATAAGTAGTCTAGTTTATTAATTTCAGCATTTTTAATTCATTCAACTCGACATAATTTTCCGGTTAGATAATAAAGCTAAAGTTAATATTAGTACTCAAAATCTCTGAGGGATCGACTCGGACTCATATCCGACTATATTAAAATTGATAGGTGCGCTTGCCTCGTATCAAGCATAAATAGTTGAATAAAGAAAAAGAATAAATAATTCCTTAGATCTAATAAAATCCTTATCTCATGAATAGATCTAGGTTTCACAAGATCTAGATACAAAAGATTTACTCTCTACGCATCATAAAGTAATAATCTTGCATGAAAAAGTAAAGAAAGGTAAAAGAGTGAATTTTTTGATCTATTTCCTAAAGAGCTACTAAGAGGATTACCCCAATTATGAGGAATAAAGCATGGCATTGACTTGCAGCTTGGAGGCACTTTACCAAATCAACTGACCTATCAAATGAATCCTAAACAAGCTGTTGAGCTGCAGAGTCAAGTAAATGAACTTATTAGCAAATGATATGTCAGAGAAATTTTAAGTCTATGTGTTGTGCTCATAATGTTGATTCCAAAGGAGGATGGAAGTTGGAGAATGTATGTAAACGGTTGAACTGTTAATAAAATCACTATTAAGTATAGGTATGTAATCTTTACACTAGATGATATGTTAGATGAACTACATGATGTAAGAATATTTTACAAGATTGACTTGAAGTCAAGACATCATTAGATACGTATGCGAGAAGGAGATGAGTGGAAGACTACTTTCGAGACAAGGTATTGATTATATGAATGGTTTGTGATGCTGTTTGGTTTATCTGATGCTTTGAGCACATTTATGAGGTTCATGAACCATGTATCAAGGAATCAGATAAGGAGATGTGTTATGGTCTATTTTGACGATAGGTTAATATATAGTCCCAATTTATCAAGTCATGTGAATCATCTCTAAATTGTTTTTGAAGTACTACAAGTTGAGAAACCATTTGGCAATATAAAGAGGTGTTGTTTCGGTCAATAAGAAGTTGCATTTCTTGGGTATATAGTTAGTAGTGGAGGCTTAAGAGTAGATGAGGAGAAAATTTGAGCTATTATGAAATGGCTTACCTCGAGCTGTTGTGTAGACGTATGAAGTTTCCATGGTTTAGCATCTTTTTATCGCATGTTCATTCAAAACTATAGTTCTGTTGCTGCTCCTCTTACTAAGCTCACTAAGAAGAATATTGAATTTTGTTGGGGAAGTAAGGAGGAAGAGAGCTTTACTAAGCTAAAGAAGAGATTGCTTCCCTAGTCTTGTCTCTTCTTGATTTCAATAAGGTCTTTAAGTTAGAGTGTGATGCATCTAGCATTGGTATAGGAGTAGTTCTAATGCAAGACCGCCAACCAATTGCCTACTTCAATGAGAAACTCAAATGATCAACTTTAAATTATTCTATTTTTGAGAAAGAGCTTTATGCGATTGTTCAAGCTTTGCATACATGGTAATATTATCTATTGCTAAAAGAGTTTGTAGTGTACACTGATCATCAAAACCTGAGATAATTAAAGAGTTAGCCAAAGCTATTTGAGCGACAAGCCAAATGGGTTGAATTTCCAAAGGGATTTTCATTTGTGATCAAGTATAAGAAAGGAAAGGCAAATGTGGTTGTAGATGCCCTATCTAAATGGCATGTGATGCCTTCTAACATTCAAGAAAGATTGATGGGTGATTCGCGTGCAGTAGGCAAGTGCACTTGGTCAAGCTATTATATAGTAAAACAAATGTGAGTTTGAGTATCGTTCCTACAAGGAATTGTAAATGTGAGAACCCTAGATCATTAGTAATTTATCCTAAATTACTAATTATCTAACTTAACAATGTATGATACTTTTAATTAACAAGTAAAGATAAATGAAGAACAATATATAAAATAAAAAAATAAATAAACAAGAACAAATAGTTTAAAAAAGGATAAATAAAATAAATAAACATGATACATTAAATTGAGTAGCACATAATCTTTAGTAAATCATTGTTATTTACTATCTAGTTCTATATAACTTTCAATCTGAATTACTTTTTAGACCATGAAGATACCTAATATGAATTAACTGAACTTGCGTCTCTAGCTAATTCCTAATCTTGAGATCACTTTACCTGAATTGCTTCTAGAATAGAATATCATAAAATCGTATGAAAACCTTAGATCCCGCTATTAGGTTGCTTTAATCAAGAAATTGAACCACTAAACGTTTTAGTGAACTGTGATTCCTTCTAATTATATAGGTCTGTTTACTAAAGGACTTGCGCACTTAACAACAAACTCAAACATCAAACTAATGACCCAAGTAAATATTAATTTGATAACAATATGAACAGTGTAATTAGATTTTCAAAGGTAATATCATAGATTGAATAAAAGGAAATGTTGTAATAGAAACTAAAGTTCAATAATGATTTACTAAGAATAAATTAAAACAACGACATGATGAAATAAAGAAGAAGAAATATGAGAAATCCCCAATATAATTCTATACTAAGACTCTTCTCAAGGGGGCTCTTTGCAAACCTAGGCTTAAGCATCTATTTATAAGAGTTGGACCTAGATTTACAAAAAAAAAAATAAAAAATAAAAAAAACTAACAAAAATAGGAGACCTATATATAATTGCATGTCTACGTTGAAAGTATACGATTGTTTTATCTAAAATCTTCAAAATTTGATGGAAGTTTATGACAAGGGGTAAATAGCTATAGATCATGAGTGTGGTCTTTAACTGTGTTCTCTCCTAGACTTTGTTTCTTGCTTGAAGTCATTTTACTCTAAACCCTTGATTATTGCTTTTGTTCCAATATACTAAAAAACTTAATAAAAATTTCCAAAAGTTCATCAAATGCATTTGAAGTTCTTGAAAATGAAAATTAAACAAATTAAGCACTAATTCACCATAGATTCAACTAAATCAATAAACAAATCACATAAAATTGCTATAGAATATGTATTCTAATTATGTGTTATCAATGGGATGAGCACTAAGGAACAATATTCCCAAGATCTACATTTTGGTCTCATCTATGCCTAGTGCAATAAAGGAAGGACATTAGATGATTACTTTGTTGAGGAAGGTTATCCTTCCTGAACCAGAAAACTATGCATGCTAACCCATTTGATATGAGAATTGTATGTCAAGGAAGTACATAGTGGAGGATTGTCAAGACATTTTAGAGAAAGAAGAATGTATGAGCTTGCAACGCCTCAAAACTAAAAGGCACCATAACCTGCCACGTTTCCCTAGTTTTCTAATGATATATTAAGGCTCTAAACTAACTACAACATCCAAAATCACCTATAATAAAAATATTTCTCCAATTACAACAATTTAAAAATTACTCGTAAGTAAGTCATTTCAACCACAATTATACATAAAAAGATTTTTAACTCTAAAATAACAAAACTCATTAACAATTCCACCTAATACTAGCTCCACATTCCTGCAATTAAAAAACCTCCTTAACACAATACATAATTGATCATCTCACTCTCATAGTCTACTGATATCAACTCCCACACTTGTCGTAACTTATCGATTTGACTTGCAACTATAAAAAATAAAAGAATGAGCTATGCTCAGTACATGATACATAAGCATATACAGATGTCAAGTCAAATCATACATATGCATATAATGTGAATAATAACAAGCATAAACAAATAGTAAATTGATTATCTTTAATTTAAACTAACAATCAATAAGGGGGGTACTTATGATCCTATCATACCATGATCTTTATCCACATAAATAGGTGGATATAATTATTCGTTTTCTTTTAAGTCCTTTATGCCTCAATCCAGAGTCCAAAAACTATAAATCCTACAATTCTAACTGCACCATCTTATATATGAGTCTACTAGCGAAACCTCATATATGATTGGTAGTTGCTTATCTAAGGATTTACCATTGTGGGCCCCTAGAGCGAACGGGTCAAGCAAAACCACTATTCAAGGTCAATTAGACCGATTATAAGTTAGTCTATTTCTCATACTAAGACTTAGTAAACATAAACAAACAAGTAAGTACCACGAACCTAGTATGGATTCCTGACAATTAATTGAAACTGCATAACTTTAAGTCCAGTATCAATTGGTCCTAACCACCCATCCAAAGGAAAACTCAATATCCAACATGAATCTATTTGGCATTAGGAATAAATATGTATTAACATTCTAATGCTTATTAAATAAGTCTTTATTCAATTATTATCCATGAATTTACTACTCATTACTATAGATAATTTTATTAATTTAATGTCATGTGTAAAATTGGTCGACCAAAACAATAACAAGGTACCTATATTATAACTAAAACAATACTTTTCACAAAACAAGTATGAGCACCTATTATCTTTATTCCAACGGATAACTATGCTAATTGGCAATATATTACACGGCATATATTCACTTATATGTATATTAGATAATTAGGGCGTATTTATTTATTTATTTGAATGAAACTTACATTGGCTTTTAGAAATCAAATCATAGCATCTAAACGAAAAATTCTGTTGTACAGGTTATGGAGAAACCAAACACTATGATGCTGAATGTATATTATATTATAGTATTATCATATTCCTATGTCGTATTCAAAAACAAAGGCCATCGACTATACATGGAAATTTAGAGGTAGAATACACGTTATCGTCTTCTTAATATAATCAAAAACTAATCACCGAGGTCATCAACTTCCATTAATACCATAATATTAATTATGCTGTATACATACATATATATATATATATATATATTTATAATGCTAGTATACTATAGAGGAAAGATATTTAACTTAGCTTAGACAAAAACGAAAGACAAACAGGGGTTCCAAGAAATGAATTTAATCAAAGAGACAGAGTCAACTTGGTAAGCGACTCACCGGAAATAGAAACGGAAGATCGGAAAACTAAAATAACATGTTCACTTCGTTGAAGGAATTCAGTAGAAGCTTAACATTAAAATAGAATCAAGAAGAATAAAGAAGCAATGAACTTACTAGACCGAGAAAGAGGAACCAAAGTTCGCTTAACAACATGGTCAGGTGAGTTACCAGAAATAGATTTTCCACGAAGCTGTTGTTCGCTGACTTGAAGGAGTTTTTAATATCAAATTTCTTGCCACCGCAGATGGATGAAAGAACTCCCAAAGTCGCTATCCCAAACAGTTACTCGCGGAAGATGAAAGAGACTTCATTGGCCGAGAGCTTCGCAACAAAGGTTCCATAAAGATGTTAGGTGTCCGCCAAAGTGGAAGAAGGAGAAGACGATGGGAGGAAGAGGCTGGGTAGGAGGATGTGGATGTGGAGCAGAAAATGACATGAAGTTTAGTGAAATAATAAAAGAAGAATAGAGATGTATCGAGTTGATGAAAACTTGGCTTAGTGACTTACCGAAGAACTGAGCTTTCATCGGGGAAGGTGACCAGAGTCAACGATGAGAGTGAAGCATTGGTGGTGTCTTTTTTTTTTTTTTTTTTTTTCTTTTCTTGCTACTAGTGGTGGCTTGGAATTTAATAAGATGAAGGTCCTGTGCGTATTTGTAAAATGGCCTCATTCGCCCCATCCTAGCTGGCGGAGTACAACGAAAAGGCATAGGGTTTTGTCCAGATTTTAAGGGGCGGCTCGCTAAAAGAAAAAGGGGTTTTGTGTTGTTTAAATTGGGGCTTTTGTGGAGCCGAGAGAGAGAGAGAGAGAGAGAGAGAGGGGGGGGGGGGGGGGGTGTGTGTGTTAAGGAGGGGGGTATTATGTAGGGGAAGAATTAAGCAAAAGGCCAAATTTTAATTCGCAAGGAATAAAATAAAATGATTTGGGGTGCATAAGATAAAATAGAATATTCTAAATTATAAAAAAAATACCACACTAATATATTGAGTTATATAATTAGTAAACTATATTATATTGTTAACAAGCGAAGCTATTAATCACAATAAATTAAATTAATGGCTATATATATATATTCATGGTAATAATTTTCATTGAATAATTAAATATTATAAATCAAGATCAATATTAGCCACTAGTAAATTTCTCAACTATTTTTGTTTAAAGGAAAATTAGTTTTTTTTAAAAAAAATTTATCCACTTTTCTTTACTTACTTATTTGTGTCTTCTTTTATTATCCTATCACTTTCACTTTTGATTTTTGGATTGTTTTATTTAAAGAAATTTCGTTTTTGAAATTTCTTTTGGATAGACTTTTAGATTTTTAATCTTATATTAATCTCAATTACATTTAATGTTTTGCAAGTTCTTAATTGTTTCATTATTTATCATTTGTCGCATCTTTCATTACGCTACTCTTAGTTGTACTTATACTTTAGCATCTAGGTAATTCACACATATAACGGGGTTGATGAATGTCAACAAAATACTGACTCGACTGATTAGCTTGACTGACAACTTAACTTGACTTAGATGAACAAATAAGACCCTTACCAACTCAAACAAAGCCAACATGACATGCCATGGCATAAAAATGATTCATCTATCCATCCCGTTATAGGTATTTATATATTAAGCTTCCTCAAATCTTTTAAATCTTGTTTCTTAAATTAACATTTTATTCTCCATTCCATTTCTTCTGTGTCACTACTCACCGTGCAAGGTTTGGGTAAATAGTCTCAAATTTTGATGAATTGTGCATTGATATTTGTTATGTTATTCTATTAATTGTATTTATTTATATAGGTTACCTAACCACAAAGATACGCTTCTTTTTTTTTGGGGGGGGGGGGGGGGGGGGGG
>JAMXBB010000007.1:32653112-32750491 GCA_024138015.1 Lumnitzera littorea | reverse complement strand
TAAGTGAGAAGCTACCTTACTACCTTTCGTTTTAACGTTGGTATTCTTGTTGTATACTTAAAAAATTTTTATCAAGTTTCTCTCTAAATATTTTTACATATATTTTTAATCTTATGAATCTTAATTTAAACATTTTAAGAATACAAGATGAAAATCAAATATAAAAAGATAGGAAGTAAGGTAGCTTCTCACTTACTCTCATATCAGACCTATATTCTACCCAATTCTCTCAATTACTCACTACGCTTCCATCGTACCACTCTAATCAATTGCCTGAGTCTTCTAGGATTGACTAACCTAAGTGTATCTATGATCAATCTTCCTAAGTTGCTAGCAATCCATCAACATATGTCTTCCTATGATCCACTTCCTAAGCCATTTCATGATCTTCCAACCTAAGTTTTTTAGGTTCAAACAACTTAGGTCTTTAAGCATTCGTTGAGTTAATCTCTTTAGTGGTCATTGAACCTAAGCTCTTCTACAATTCATAAGCTTAAAATCCATCTAAGATCTATGAAACTAAGCTCCTTAAGGATCAAATAACTCTAACTCTGATACCACTTCAGCTGTAATGCTCCAGAACTTAAGGGTGCCATAACTTACAACATGTCCTTAGTTTTCTAATGACGTGTTAAGCTTCTGAAATTAACTACAGCCGCCATAATTACTTGTAACAATCACTTACAAATATAAAATAATAATTTTTCAAGTACATCAATTTGATTGACTCATAGACAAGTCACTTCAACCATAATTATGCTCAATAACTAGATGTTGATTTTTTTATAACATATTGAACTAATCGTCTCTCTTACCTAATGTCACATGTATAGATCTAAGTTCTACAAGATCTAGATAAAAGGGATTTACTCTCTACACATGATAAAAGAACAATTTTTCATGAAATATAAAAGAAGGGTAGAAGAGTGGATCATGAATCAAACTAAAAGTCTGGAATCTTAATGTCTTAAAGTTTCTTACTTTCTGGGGTGTATGGGCTTAAAAGTCTCTCAAAAAGTTGTACTGATGTTCTATCACAAAATCCTAATAGAGCTTTAATACTCTAGCTAAAATAAAAATATCGTAGTCGGTGACACGACTAAGGATATAACCATGTCTCTTGGTTGTATTGTTTTCTGATTACTAAATCAAATCTTTTCAAATCTTATTGCATATCTCTTGTGCACCTAGGAATGACATGACCAAGGACATGGTCACGTCTTTTGGTCATGTTTTTTTTTTTCTGACCTCGTTATATTACTGATTCAAAATCATCTTGAAAACAATATGGTTATGTCGTTTGGTCATGTCGATCTTCAAAACTTCATAACTTTCTTATTTTAACTCCAAATTGAGTGAAATTTGTTTCTATTTTCTCATTTTCTTCTATAGATCATTCTAAAACTAGAAAATAATATTTTACTTAATTAATTATCATTTTATAAAAATTAACTCAAAATTCAAGGAAAATTCATCAAAAATCACAATATAAAATATATATAAATAGGAACTTATCAATCACTATCAAGCCCCAACCTTCGTCCATTGATAACCAAGCATTTTGAACTATGTTGAGTGATTTCCATCGTCGTTGCCCGAACACCTTTGTAGGTTTTCCATACTTGAACATGCTTAACTCTCGAGCCTTACCTTGAGCACCTAATGGGTACCTACACCTGAGGGCCATATTGGATGAGAACATAGACTTAGTCTACAATGCTTGACCTTTCGCAAGGTTAATGCTCCTAACTAAGTGTATGCTTAGTCCACAATGCTCAACCTCTAAAAACTTATGCCTCACGAGCTCGATACTCTTAACCAAGTGTCACTTGGACTAGGTTTCTTGAACTTATGCCTAAAATCACATGGCCTCATTTTTGGGTGAGCACTCAGGAACATATTGACAAGTAAGAACATAAAAATAAAAAAAAGGGACATTAATTTCACATAGAGGGGAATCATGTAACACTAAGGAAACAATACTTCCAGCATTTTTCACTCCTTACAATCTAGATTACAAAATTCACAGGTTGGCATCTTGACCCAAACAAACAACCTAGAAGTAAATCTTGGCACATTACATAACTAACCTTCCTCATTACAAGAGGCCTCGCCTAGGTTGGCTAGCTTATAACTTCAACTTGGCTTCCCCGATGACTTAGAGGAATTGGGATTGACCTAAAGTACTTGAATTGATGCCATGAAATTCAGAGGACGCATTTGCCACACCTTTTCCACCACCATAGTCATCGCTAAGCTAGAAGCCCCCTTCCTGTCTAATCTATCATGGTAGTGAGCTCTTTACTCATTGAACTTAACTACCATAGCAACATCGGCAACCTCTAGGGGACGCCACCTAAGAACATCTAACTTGATCAGCATCTTTAGCGTGAGAGAGCATGCAGACTTGCATAGCCTACTGTGCTCCTAAGGCTTTAGGCCCCTATAAGAGTTATAGAGCCGATTTATGATGAAAACTCCTAAGCTACGAAGGAATCCCTTCTTAAGGCCAAAAACACCATCGATGGCAAGTAGTACCCAAACACTTGCTATGAGGTCTAAGGCATCTATGGTGCTAATACTCCAGCAATTGTAGAACAAACACTTGAGCATCTCTTGAAGAGTCGAGGGATCTATGTACATCCCTTAATCGGTGCTTAGGAGCCACTTCTAGTCACCTGGTAACTTATTACATCCCCCAATCAATGCTCACAGGGTCCATTAGTGGGGTAGAACCCCAATTTGAACACTCTCTCACTCAATATGATCTTCTAGGACTCTCTCATTTGCCACAAGCTCTATAGGGATAAAGGGATTATGCTACACTCTTAATTAACTCAAGTGGAGCAAAACCAAAATGAGGAAGATGGTCGCCATTGCCCCCTTTATATAGTAAAGGGGAAGGAAATTTGATTTGTCTACGTGTAATTTACTGGCCCATCCAACGACTAAGAAAGGGTGATAATGAAAGGCTAACATTAATGCCCATCATTACTCCAAATCACAATTTTCCCATACATTTAATGATCACGCGTATTGTACATCTCCTAAGGCACAACCACTTGGCTTTGGAAAAGACCATGGATGGAAAAGGACTACCATTAATGGTCGCATCAACTATCACTTTTAGAAGGTCATCCATGACCTTCTCTCGAGCTTCCCAAGGCACTGACGTACTCGTCCACCTGTTATAGAGCTAATGAGGGATTTGGCCTGAGCATCAAGGAAAGTAGAGGGATAAATGTTGATAGCCAGCCCTGATGCCCAAGGCTCTGAATGCCCAAGCCCACTGGGGTGTTCGGCCTGAGCGCTTATGAAACTTCTCTAGCCTAGGTGAAGAACAACTTGAAGCCCATTCAGACTCAATACCCCCTTGTTAAGGTTAGACCTTGAGCATTCTAAAGAGTTCTTCCGAGAACCCTTTGCCTTTGTTCCCCATCTTAGGAAAGAAAAGCTTGCCTTGCCCCTATTAAAGACCGCTTTAGGGGAGCTTGCTGGATTGCGAATCTGGTACTCTTCCCATTCCTTGTCTTTTTTCTCTCTCATCATTAAATGCTGAATGATACTTGCTATACGACTTACAGTCTAGCCACCAAACTAAGGCATCTACCTACCATCGATGGGATAAGCCATCTCCTAAGCATCTACTAACCAACAGAAGGCGGATTGTCTTATCTCGTACTAGCGGCATCGCCTTCTTGGTTCTGTGCTAGCTAGTCCCCTCCTATCTTGTATTTACATAGGTTAGCATCCTCAACCTATAAATAGAGGTTAAGTCTTCAAGTAAAGGGATGGACTCCTTCTATACACTTTGGAACTCATTATCCTTTTTCAATTAACCTTTTATTCTCTTTGTCAACTTGAGCGTTGGAAGGCTTTCATTGGCTGCGTTACACCGGGCTTTTTGCAGGTCTTCCTCCATCCAAAGCTAACGGACCACCTAGAGTTTACCTAAGAGTTGTACTTGAGATATTCAACATCATTAGTCTACTGTAGGTAAACCATTAATATTGCTCACTTAGGAGTTAGTGGGGGTTGAAGGACTCATCAAAACTTAGCTATTATAAAGGAAGGAAAAATGCTTGAATATAGAATACCTACTATATGTGTCGAACGGTTAGCAAAAACCGCCTAACAATTTGTTTATTTGGTAAGTTATCTACATACTTATAGTGATAATTTAGATAATTAGACAAACCCTTGATTTTAATACAAGGGTCCAAAACAGTAGAAAATAGATAAATGTATGAAATTTCTCTATAATAAAACAATCATTTTATAACTATTTCATTAATAGACTCTTGTAGGATTAGATCGGTACATGAGTTTATCAGAGTAGAAGCTTTGTTGATTACTTCTATAATAAATAAATGGGTGCTTGGTTGATACACCTACGAAAATGAATTAATGCAATCGTAAAATTTTTTTAACAAAACAAGCAACCTCGTTTAGACTTCCCTATCATTTGGGTGCAACAAAATGCTTAGGTTATATTACATTGCGAATTTACGCAAATCATTTTTGAATGGAATGTTGCTTTAGATAAGCTCATAAGTAAAGTTCCATTTGTGCTGAACATCTCTCTTGAATTTTTTTGCCCATTTCCCTTGACTTTGACAAAATTTAATCTACTTCTTATGGATACCTGGTTTATCAAAGATTTGTTCAATCACTTGCTTGATGGCATACATCTTGAAATCTAAAGCCACCAATTTGTCTTTCATACATAGGTTTAGAATGTGGTGCATACAACGAATGTGGTGCATACAATGAATGTGGAAGAACAAGCCCCCATGTATGGGCTAGCCAAGTAATTTTAACTCGAGTATTTATATTATGTTGGTCGCAACATTATCAAATCCAATAGAAAATATTTTCCTAGTTAACCTGTATTATGCTAAAATAGAGTGTATAATGGCATAAATATTTTTTGCTGTATATGGCTTTAGCTAAATTTTCTAAGAGCAATAAACCTTTTTTTGTAGTTGGCATTTTTCATCCACCTAATGACAAGTTACACCCATGTATGTGTTCTTATTCCATCTGTTCATCCATATATTCGAATAGATGGAAACATGTATGTCTAGTTCGTTGAGCATACACATGAGTTGTGGCTTCCCCTTGTGGTCAAGATGAACGTTAGTTCTACGGACTATCTTGGAAGAAAACAACATGGCATTAGGATTTAAACACTCTAGCTTGTTGTTGGTCTTGTATAAGATATTAAGGGAAGAGAAGAGGGGAGGGAGAGGGGGAGGGGGAAAGTGAATCGATATTTTTAGAAAGTTTTTGAAACTTTTTCGATATAGATTGAAATTACCCTTCTTAATAACTTAATTTGATGAATAATGATACTTTAATACACTATTAACAACACAAATAAATAACTCAAAGTAAAAGAGATAGGGAGGTGAAAATTAGGCTCAAGATTTAAAGAGCTTTGGCCATCTACCTACTGTTTTCTTCCATCTCCATTATTAAGGACCCAGTTTTCCTTACCGATATCGTTTCACTTGATCCATTATATAAAAAACAAATAAAAAAGAAGTTTACAAGTTTTTGACATACTTAGCCTTCACAATTCTCTACTCTACTTATCTAGCCTCTTTATAGATCTACAAAGTAAAATCAAACTTTCTATAGTCTAAGCTAATTATAGATCTATAAAGTACAATCAAACTTTTCTCAAATAATACTAAAAAATTATTTACAAAACAGAATTGAGAATAACAATATAAATCTCAAATAGTTTGGGACGGAAATAGAAATGAAGATTGTTGAATATGCAGCTTTCGTTCAACTCTCCGAAGTAGTCTTTGAGAAGTGTTTTGTACTTTTTTAAATAGTAGGTAATGATTATGATCAGAGTGTAATATGTTTTTTTTTTCTTCTCAAAATTATATTCAATATTTTGAATCGTCTCTTCTTTTATATTGGAGTCCTTTAATGGCTAGATTGTTGATGATTATATTCACTACAAGTTTATTTAATCCAAATGTTCAAAAATAATCTATAGATATTTTGAAAAAATCTTGGTGTTTGAATTTGAATCTGATATTATCTCGATCATATCTCCTTAATAGATATACTATATTCGGTAACTCCAGATAATCTTGAGTTTTGAATTTGATACCACATAATATTTGAAATCGGCTTCATCTTTATCCAATCTTAGATATTTTCTTGTTATTTGATTATCTTCAAAAATTAATTCTCTTAAAAATAATCTCCATAAATCTTAATTCTAACTTGAATGAAACGGGATTAAGCATATTTCTCTAATATACTCAATCTAGTAAAGCTAGGCTTTGTTCACTTCGAATCTAACATCTTGTTATTTTTTATAGATTCATTTGTCCAAGTTATCTATGTAAATAAGCTTCTAAAAATGTCTCAGTTTATTTATTTCCAAAGTCTTTGAAGTACTGTATTGGTTCTTCTCATGTGAGCTTTCGAAACATTCTCTTAATACTTTTTAGACTTGTTTCATTTTCAAGTAATTTAGACTTTTTAAATAGGTTTTTGAATGAAACTTAACTTACAATTTAAACAATTAGAAAAACTGTTTAAATACTTAAACAATTGTTAGTACATTAGCATTCTTCTCTTTTTGTTATCATCAAAATTTATGAAAAATACCTAACACTTGTAATGCATAAGAAAAGGATTACTACTTGCTTTAAGGATAGATGCATATTGGCTATCATTTTGCAAAAACCTTCCTTTTGCTTTTTTCTAAAGTGATGGAACAATATGGACCTTTATTGGGTAGATGGCGTTTAATTTGTTGTTGTTTACTGTCCACTCCGTACTCTGTCTGTTATTTTGCACACATGTGCTTTGAGAATATTCCATATCTGTCTCTTGTTTTCTACGCATAGTTGTTATTGTAGAAGTTGCAATGTCCATGAATGTTTCTATCTAGATTTGTGATTTTACATAAATATTTAGTAAAATTTCAAATTTCCCTAGTTTTGATGGCTTACTACCAAGTTTAACCCCACTCCCCACTTCGCCTTCCAGATAATATACGAGTGCCATATGGTCAAAAGACTTGGTAGAGGAGAATGCATTTCATCGACCACTTGAATATTTCTAAAGTCATTAAAATCATTTCTTGATCTTAGTCCATGTTGTCAATAAGGATACTCATCGTTGCAATTGCCTTATCCTTCCTTGAAATGGGCTTTTTGTTAGTGCAACAACCACTACCAAAAAAACTAACCATCTCGATAATATAGAAGTTGCTCAATAGAATAAATCATATATGAATAAGATATTATGTGCTAAGAACATATAAGTCATATGGCGTATAAATACGAAAGCAAATAGTATAAAAGTAGATAATATGGAAGGAGATCACAAATACGTTATTAAAAATATTTATGGAATAGAGTTATAAGCCAATAAGATTGTGGGCTTTGAATCATAGAATATAAAATGGAGTATTCGATAAATTTAAGGTAGTGTAAACTACAAACACCCAAATTTATAACAGCTACGAACATAATACTCACAAGTCTTACACTTCATTTCAAGTTTCCTTCCTTTGTAACGTACGTTTCTTTTGCAAAATGTGAGTGACAACTCTTATTTCTTACTTTTGCAGACCTTTAATTACTCAAAATTTTTGTTTCATAAAAAATGTGATGCGTAAAATTCATAATTTTTCACCATTACTTTACAAACCCTCAGATACACCATGGCAACATATATAATACTACATTTGTCTAGTGTCTATATGTAAATTTAAATTTGTTCGTTTATGTTTTCATTCTATAACATTTAAATTTTCTTTGACAAATGCTATTTCTTTTCATGCATGTGTGATTCATTTAATTTTCTTTTCTTATCGTTAAATATTAATTGCTTCTCTATCTTGCTCTCTCTTCGCACCTCTCGTTCCCCATCCCCAGCTCTCTCTCTTTCTCTCTTTCTCTCATAAAGCTTGTACAACAGGCTGCCTTTGCAGGCCTTAATGGCCTTCTTTTCTTTAGGCTACCATCTAAAATGACTTTGCAAATTTTTTTCTTTTCTTAATGTTGATAGGTCTAAACCTAGTTACTCATCGAGTCCTGCATCTTGACCCGCCTTAGATTCGCTAAACCAGTAGGTCCAACAATTTGTTCAGCCTCATACAACCAAAACTGGAGTGGGTCGTGCTTAGGTCTAGCCCTACTTAACTTACTTGCATAACTTTAGGTAAGAATAAGAAATTGATAACATTTTATATAGTAAGATGAATTAAAGACAATTTAAGAGCCTAAGCAGAGAATAGTTTAAAAGATTTCAAGTGGAGACAACTTGAGGAACAAAGTGTATAAAGGGAAGGTAGTGTTTCTAGTTCTTCTAAATAATGGATTGATAATCTTTACAACCCATATATATAGCTGATGACAATCATAAATACCCACCATCTTCCCCAAAAAAAATCTAGAATGGAGAAGTTTTAAGGATGAATTTATTTGTAAGGATGATAAAATGTGAGAACTTGCAAAATTTTCAATTAGGACCTAGTACCTAAACTTCGTATAAAGACAGAAGTTATTTGCTTTGGCAAAAATATAAGCTCATAACATGGCAATTCAGGTTCAGTACATAAATTTAGAATGTTTGTAAAAGTTTTTTTGTTTAAACTTGAATTTTACAATAGGACTAGAAAAAAAATTAGAGAAAGTGACTCTATGAGTTTAAAATTTAAAATGAAATAATAAATACTAATATTACTAAAAAGCTAACTATGATTATACTGTTCATTATTTATCGAAATCACAAAACATCGGTTTTAAGAGATAAGTTATTCGAGTAATGTAATTAAGAAATGAGATAAAATAATATTTAGAGACATATATATACATGGATATGTTAAGTAAATAAAGTATAAAGCATAAATTAAAGGCGCTAAGATATACATACATATTTAACAAAATCACTTGAATAACCAATAATAATAAAATTAGATATTAAATACAATATAACTAATGGAAGCATGGCATGACAACTTGGAGGTTGGGAAACCGTGATTGATTAAAATAGTAATTTTAATTTGTTGACACATAGTTTAGTAAGGAAATAAAAATAAATATGGGTAAAGGACACATGGGGCTTTTGCATGAATGCTTCTCACCGACTGAAATCTTCTATAAATTACCACATTTACTCTTCGTTTTAGACTTTGGACAATTAGAGTATTAGGAAAAATTAAGACTGTCATATGGAGAATTAGGAGGTAAAGGGAATAATAGGGTAAAAGCCAATCACGGTAGAGTTCGTGTGCTAAATGGAGACCTGACAATCATCTATTACATCACTCGAAGGAGCACCATCTCTTAGGTGTCTTCATGAAGCCCATGTCACCAATAGTTGTCCACCGGTCAGGATCCGCTTTTCGTTCTTTCTTCGTTAAGATTTAAAAAAAAAAGAAAAACTAAATGTTACCAAAAAAATTATGAAACTTTGTTTCATTAGGTAATTTTGTATGTTGATTCTAAAAATCAAATTAGATTTTTGAAATTTAAAGTGCTTATATGGATTCTTCAAGAAACCATCTTGGTACACGAATTTTGAATTAATATTTTTTTAAATTAATAAATGATTTTGTTTTGACCTGATTTTTAATTAGAGTTTCCTTATGTGTTTCATTTAATTTATATAGAAATAGCTTTTGATAAACTATAGGTTTAGATTTTATTAAATTTAATTTGTCAAAATTTTCTTTTTTTTTTATTTAAGGAAATAAATGATTTTTCAAATTATTTCTCAATAGAACTACTTTTTAATGAATTCTAGAATTCAATTATATTATTAGAAGTACTTAGTTGTGATATTATAATTAATTTTGATTACTTGTATAATATAAGCTAATTTTCTATAATATTAGGCCAAATATCAATGTGTTGGAAAACATATATAACAGGTAGATTTAGGCTTTGTAGTTATTAGACCTTAAACTTGATATTATTATTTGTTTATGGTATTTTTTTGAAAATTTAATAAGGTTTGCTTTTTTATTTATTATATAATTTCTTACTATTTATTTATATATTAGCTTAAATTTATAGAACACATTTTACACCACTAATGTTATTGTGAGACACATGCTGAAAACTAACTAGAGAGTATTGGTATTTGATGATCATAACCTAGATTTGATGAATAAAAATATGGAAGTTTTTAGGTTGAAGTAGTGCCTTCGTTATATTAGAGGATATTTTAAAGGATTGTTGGGTAAAGACTATATTAGAAGCTTATTCAGTGATTGAAACAAAGAATGTTTATGTGTGATTTATAATGAAGTTAGGGTGAGAGAGTAAGCTAAAGAATATTTTAAAAACTTTAAAATAATTGGATTTAAAGGATTTTTCAAAAGGTAATTTAGAAGACTGATTAGAGATAGTTTAAGAAAGCATTGATCTTGAATGATCATAAAACTTATACCATTAAGTAACTTCTTGAATTGGTGATAATGAACTTAACATTAGGAGTAATAATAATAGGTAGAATAATGATATCGAATATCTTTTATAATTACTAAAAGTGTTTTTTATAATATAGAAACTTTCAATAGGGAATGTATTACAATTGTATTTGGTTCAATAATGAGTGATTTAAGATAGGTGAAACATGTGTTTATTAATATTTTTTTAAAATTACATAACTATAAATTATATGAAAAAAATTACAAAAATACTAATCCTATATCGTATTTTTAAAATGCAATTCCTATAATAATATAAAATGCGATATTGGTAAAGTACTTTTAAGACTATATGCGATATAAGCTTGATCTAACTTAAAAAAATTGGAGTGATAGAGATACTATATTACATTTACAAAATGCAATATATTTGTATTAGGTTATTATTGCATTTAATAAGTGCGATATTACCTTAGTCTATAATAAATTAAATCGTTTTTTCCAACTATGCTTTAATAGGTATAACTTTTGATCTAAAAAGAATTTTCTTATTATTATATGTTTTCGAGAATTACAACGAAACAATTTAGACTTGTTTAATTGATGTCATTTTAGGCTTAATCGTACTAATTTTTTTTATTTTTAGGCGATATTTTAAGTTTATGTTGTATTTTAAAAATATGATATATTTATAACTCTTTATGTCGTATCTTCAAGATGTGATGTAAACTTAGTAATTTAGTAATTTTTTAAGTAAGTTTTATTTTTATAATTTTTTTTAATTTTAATGATAAACAAATAATTTTATCGATTCGAGATTATATAATTATCTTTGTTTAATTTTTTTTAACAACATTGAAGATCCAAACCTAATTTATTCTTTTAAGGTATAAGTGTTTATACGATTACTTTACAAAAGTCATATATATATATTTTTTATATCACTTTATAACGTTAGTATAATTCCTTGTATTACATGAATAACAGAAAAAGAGTGTCCTAATCCGACGGCTCAGATTATCGCGTCAACATAAAGCCATCTTCATCATAACTTACTTGCTCATTTCCTGCTGTCTCCCTAGCTACAAGCAAGCCATCTCGTTTCAATTATTTCATTTATCCCTCCTAATATCAATTTCACACTTAACACTCTATCCGATGGTGATCTCTCTCTCCCTTCCTCTTCATGCTTTAAAATCCTATTATTTTTCCAGATGTTTTTTTTCTTCTTTTCTTTTTTCCTTTTATCATTTGTAAAAGTTAGGGTTTCCCGATAGGGTTTGTATTCATTTCGTTGATTTTTTGCATTCGGTTTGTAGGCTTTGCCGAATCAACAGACTGTTGATTACCCGAGCTTTAAGCTCGTTATTGTTGGTGATGGAGGCACTGGTATATTTTCTTTCCTTTTTCTTTTGTTAATTTCTTTTAATTTATTATGTTACTTTTAGTTTTTACACTTACAAGATTAGGTTATTTTCTTACGTAATTTTAATAGGGCATGTGATTTAGCTGTTTTTATTTGTATTTAGCTCTTTTTTTCTTTTAAATTTATAATTTCGGTTAAGACGATATTGTGGAATGGAATTAAAGTATTTTAAAGTAAAGGGTGGTGAAGTTTGCGTTGATTGTTACGGCTACTTACCAATCATTTTTTGCACCATTGCACAGTAAAGTACTTGCGATTATTCTCTGCACTTTAAAAATGTAATACATGCTTCGAGATCTCGATAGTCAGTGAATTTTGTTCCCAGGCATTGCAGTGGTGTCAATTCATGTTGGTGGTTGTGTTTAGATCTCATGTGATGTTGAATTGTGTATGCAGAAAATGCATAAATGTGATTATATATCATAATTATGTTTATTTACTTTTTTTTTTTTTAATTATTGCGCCCAATAAAATTGTATTTGAACTCTATTAGGATTATTTGTGTTTTTTGTTCTGTGTTTTGCCCCAATGCGTGTGTGTGTGTGTTGTCTTCTTGTTGGTTTTTTTTTGTGCTGGAAATAGCCACTACAGGGCAACACGCAATCCTGTATTAGGATGTTAAAGTGCACATAATGATGTTACAACTTATTTAGTTATTGGATCGTTTTTATTCACATCCAATAACAATATTGTGTCTCTTAGGTTTAGTTTTCATCCTTCCTAGAATACATGCTACCTAGGCAGCTATTTCATAATCTTTGTCCTCGATGACACCATCAATTCTTGATGAATGAATGTGCCAACTGGTGAACGTGCAGGCAAAACGACTTTTGTGAAGAGGCATCTCACGGGGGAGTTTGAGAAGAAATATGAGCGTAAGCATCCAAGCAATGCTTTCTTTTTATCTGGAGGGTTTTTTTGGTTCATTATGCATGTACGTGCAATCACTGACAACCCAATTTCAACATGCATTTAACAATATGTTTGTTATGGACAGCAACTATTGGTGTTGAGGTTCATCCTTTGGACTTTTTTACAAACTGTGGGAAAATCAGATTTTACTGCTGGGACACTGCAGGACAGGAGAAATTTGGTGGTCTTAGAGATGGTTATTAGTAAGCACAGAGATTCTTTTCTCAATGGGATTAGTTTTATTTATTCTATTTTATTTTATTTTTTTTGAGATATGTGGGGTGTTTTTGCTTCCTGGCAAACACTCTTTGGGCGTTATTCAAATTTTTTTATGAATTAAAATTATAGAATCATCAAATGATATCCTATCAATCTCAATAGGTTGTGGTTATTAGTGGTTTTTAGTAGCAAGTGATAATGCGGGGTGAAGGTGGCACCCAATGATTGTTGATGGTGGTTAGCTATTATGGGAAATGTTGATTGAAAACTGGGAAAATGATTATCATTTTTAAAAGCACGAAATTGTTTCTCATTTTTTTCTTTGTACTTGTGGCTAGTTATTGCACCTTCTTCGCCAACCACTTACCAGTAAAAGTCACTAATTGATATAAATTCTCGAATTTATGATGAGAATATTTTGACACTTTAAAGCTTTTACTATTCCCGATATTGGAAAAAAAGTCTGGAGAATGTTTTCCGTAAAACAAGTACTCCCTTAAATCATGCTGTCCCTCTGGTATTACATGGCTCATTTCTTACTTTTGTTTTTGTTGTCACGCAAGTGTTGTAGCTTAAGATTTTTCTTTTCTTCTATTGTGGTGTTATTTTATTCCTGGAGAGTGTTCTGATAGAGAGATTTCAATGGTGCGGTAGCCACTTTTACTGCTATGAATTATTCTTGAGAAACTTTATATTGTATGCTGCAAATACAAAAACAAGCAGTACAGGTTTGCAAGATGTTTCTTCCGCTATATTATTATATAAAAACAAAGTAAGTGGAACATGGTATGTTGGTTTCGATAAATTGGAGAAGATTCTTTTTGAAAAAATATGAGCTATTTGTTGCTTTAATTATTAGTTGCTTGCACTTTCAGTTTTTTGCCATAATTGTCCAGAAGCTTCTTATGCCCCCACCCCACAACACCAAAAAAAAAAAAAAAAAAAAAAGAAGAGAATTTCTGAAGCTGCTCAAGCACTCCCAGCTACCAAATGGTAGATAGGTCTGTACCTTTTATCTTCCAATGTGTCTGAGTCTGTCTGTTCTCTGACAACTTGATGCTAGTGTGGTGGGAAGATTTTTGTAGATTGTGTTAATTGTGTATTTATATTTTGTTGGTTTGTTGTCAAAATGGGTTGAGTTTTTGGATTGGAAGTTGGGAAAACCCCAGTGTAGATTATGCGACAAAGGGGTGAGAAGAAAGCCTTATTTAATATTACTCTCTTTCTCAATTTTATCCTAGGAAGACGGTGCTAAGTCAAAAAAGGCTGGAGCCTTATTAACAAGATATCTGTTATGAATCAGTGCATTTTTTTGATCAACTCAATGGCTATAAGATCTATCTTATAGTCTTTCCATGCATGTGTTTGTATAATCCCAAAATCCATTATTTAACACCCCCTTGCATGACATTTTTATTCTTACTGTCTTCACTTTGTGTTCTTTCTATTGTCACTACCAATTCTGTCAATCTAATGCGTGCTTCAAGGCTATAAATCTTGTCATGCTGTTGCATCCTCTGTATGTATTTCTTTCATGGATTACTCAGAGATGTCTCTATAATTGTTGGCAGCATTCATGGGCAGTGTGCCATCATCATGTTTGATGTTACAGCTCGATTGACATACAAGAATGTCCCAACCTGGCATCGTGATCTCTGCAGGTTTGTCAAATACGCTTAAAACCTTCCTTTTTTATTTTTTTGGGTTAATCTATTTCATTGTTACTTGTTTTGTGATATATGCATTTTGACACTGGCATTTTCATCTATGCATTTTGTTATGGTTTATATCATCTATAGGGTGTGTGAGAATATACCCATCGTCCTGTGTGGAAACAAGGTTGATGTGAAGAACAGACAAGTTAAGGCAAAGCAAGTTACATTCCACAGGAAGAAGAACTTGCAGTATTATGAAATTTCTGCAAAAAGTAACTACAATTTTGAGAAGCCTTTCCTCTATCTAGCAAGGAAACTTGCAGGGTAATTTAAACTTCTATATTCTATGAATGAATAAGTTCTGGTTCCATAGGGTTTGTAAAAATTAGTACTGACTCCTGCTTTTGGTTCATTTTAGGGACCCTAACCTCCACTTTGTGGAATCTCCTGCCCTTGCTCCTCCAGAAGTGCGGATTGACTTGGCTGCACAGCAACAGTAAGAAACTTACATCCCAAATCATTAGTTTTGCATTTGAAAATAAAAGGTTGTTGCATGTTTTACTCAAAGGGCAAAGTGCTAATTTGAGCGGTGGGTTACGTAGTCAAGAGAAATATAGACTGATTTTATTTATTAGAGAGTATCGTAGCATCCAGGCATCTCTGACTCTAGAACATAAAAATGCTTGTCTTGTTACGGTTGTGGTAGTCTTACCTTTGGGTTAATTTTGATTCTTTTTATTGACTCATTTCATTGGATAAACAGGCATGAAGCAGAGCTTGCAGCAGCTGCTAGCCAGCCTCTTCCTGATGATGATGATGACACATTTGAGTAGATGTTGGCTTTGTCGAAGGGGCATTCAATCCTTTGTGCACCATTTATAATGTGCATTGCCATCTGAGGAGAGATGATTTGAGGCTCAGAAAAGCTGATATGTCTGGAATTATTGTTTTCATTAGGTTAGGCTTTTCCTTGGTTAATGCTGCCTTCAAGCGTCTGCTGCTGTTCTTGTTTGCGAGAGATAATTGTGTTGCAGAGTTGCTATGTGGGTCTTTTTGAGGTCGAAGATTAATAGTCATAGGTTTTCTGTGTCCTTACTGTAATATGTAGTTTGATAATGAAATCAAGTTGGAACAATTTATTCGGTAAAATGTGTTTAGTACTGAGATTCTTTATGCTGTCCTTTAGAATGAAGATTTGCTTTATAGATATGGGTAATTCCACCGCCAGATGTGGGCTAAAAATCGTGTCATATTTTAGATGTCACATCAAGCTCTCTCTATACTTATAAAACCTCCGCTTCATACAAAACTCCCAGCCATTCTATTTCTAAATAGCGAAATGTTCCACTTCAATGGAGATATCCTTAAATAGAACCGTAAGGTATGAAATACCTTTATCATCGGCAGTACTGTCCGAACGACTACACTGCAGTGTTGACTACCTTCTACTCGAACGGGGAAGCATCCCTCTTATTTGACTAGGTTTGGACTTTGGGCTGCAATGATGCACCTTTGATCTTGGAGAAGAAGCGGCTTTAAAATCTGCTCAATTGAACGACAGGAATGTCATCTTGAAAGTTGACGCCAACAGAAATATCTATCCCTTGAACGTTCTTATTAGTATAGACGTGCCCCCTATCCATGAAAGGATTGGTATTTTAGGTTGGATTCATATGGTCAGTCTAAATTTTCTATCTATTTTGCTCTATTTTGCTCCACGTTGAATAAACCATAGGTGGAGGAAGTCCAAATGAACTTCATCCAAATGAACTTCATCCATCGACATCTCTTGGTTAAAGCATCAAGAGCTTTCTCCATGTCCCAGCACTCATCCATCCAATGCGCACAGAAATCGTCTACGAGCGACTGCCTCACATAAAACCAAACATGTACCTGCCAATATCCGCATCTCTGCCTTTGACAATTGCAATATATTGATCCACTAGATCTCTTGCCCTCTTCCACACACTGAGATGGAGTGTGAGAGGCTGTCCATATGTTCTGAAAAGTTTGCTATTCTATTCCTTTGCTAAATCAATTGAGTAAGATTAGCTATACGTTACACTGTTATTTAAAAAAAAAAAAAGGGTAAAGGCTCCTTATAGAAATCAAAATATGAAAATTGCCTCAGCATGTTAGTTTGTGCATGAAATGCCAACCAAAATTTGTCTAGCTATTTCATAGGAGGAATCACCATCAAAATGTATATTTATTCTTCATATAGGCCAGATGAAATGTAATATTGTCTCAAAAAAAAAAAAAAAAAAAAAACCGAAACTCCAAATTTCCAAAGGCTTTGTATTCTGAAATGCATATACAGATTGAGTTCCAAAGTTTGAACTTACATGTATCTTAAACCTTAAATATGTAATTTTCCGTTTGTAGAAAGCTAATTTTGATTTGTGGACCCTAATAATGATTTGGGTTTGACTCAATAGACTAAAGAGATAAGGTTTGGAGAATTAAGTCTATAAGATTTGAGGTGATTAATTAAGATTTGATATGATGTGCTTAAAGTAGAGATTGATAGATCGACTTATTTGCTTTTAGTATTTCTTAAAGAAGCTAATGCACATAGAGAGACTTTCATTAGGCTTGAATCCAAAAGCCAGAAGGGGTCAATTGATAAAGGGGACTCATCTTGATTGTTGATTGTCAAATTAACCTAATGTATGACATCAACAGCTAAACTCTACAAATAGGTAGAATCTCTTCTCTTTTGACAAGTTAAGAAAGGAAAAGAAAAATGCCATTATATTGTTAGTTTCTTGCCTTGAAACATCAAGCAAGTATATAAAGTGAAGAACATAACCCCTCATTAAGAATAGTGACACTTGATACTTGAATAATTCATCCACCTAACACGTGTGTATTGAGTCTCTTAAGATTGCCTATTCATCCTCTTTCTTCCTCTTGACTAATTACTCCTTACATGCAATTTTATGTTACTCTTTTATGGCCACTTAACTAATAGAAATAGCAAAAGCCCAATCCAAATACACACGTAAGGGCCACAATTGCACACAACACACCATCGAATTACACAATACTATTCACATGTCAACACACACTGCACAGTAAATAGTTAGATCCTATTAGTGAGATGTCCACTATATGTGCATGATAATTACAACTAGATCTATACACTTACCTAGTTCAATATATTTAGAAGCTAAAACTCAAAAAGGTAGAATCTATGGAGCCCAAAATTTTTTAAACGTTGTTTGCATGACATTCTATATATGTATTAATTTAATTTATATTAGCTAAAATATGATTGACTATATACCCTATGTTTGTAATTGTGAAGCCGAAATTTTCTCCAAATTCGACTTATCAATTATGACCCATGACAAGCACAAGGAAAATTCTATAGTTTGTTGACTTAAAAGTATAGAATGATCACTTGAAAGTGAGCATATATAATGACTACCTTTAGGTTTGGTAAATTATCTCTAATTTATAGTAAAATAGTGCCATCAACAATAAAGAAAAAGCTATTGGCAATCTCATTTTCCTTGTCGATAACTTTATTTTTATTATTGATAGGCGTTATTTATTGCAAATTGAGAATGATTTACTGAACTAAAAAATAATCATATAGTATAACCACTTTTGAGTGGCCAAGCCTCTAAAAACAAACCTCATCCAAAGAAATTTATGTGAACACCATGTGGATTTTTCTTTTAGAGTGAATAGTTACTTCCCATTTCATAAATTTATACAGAAAACTATATATGCATACAACAATAAATTTAGGAGAAACAAAGATGACTTAAAACTTTAATGGTGCATTTGGTAAACCTAACCAAAATAAAAATCAATGGAAATAAGTGGGAAAGAAAAGAAAGGAAATCAAAGGAAAAAAAGAGAGAGAGAAAATGTAATATTCATATCTTATGTGGATTTATCTATGGAAATGAAGGGAAATAGAAAGAAATATATCTTTTCTAGGTTAGTGATGGACAAAGATATCCCTAGCTTTATATATAATTTTTCTTTTTGGGATACTCTTGTAATTTTATAAAAATTTCCCTCAATCTCCACTATTTTCTCTCCAAAATTGAAGAGGAACTAATTGGCATTGATAGTGGAATAATTTTCACTGACTTCCCTCCGATCTACCTATTTCCTCCTCGTTTTTAATAACCAAGCACGACTGCTGGCTTCCTCTCATTTCCACATGTTTCCACCATGCCAAACACAGTGTAAAGTCCACGTCTCGTTTCTAAAGCTATCGTCCAATGTCCTCCTAGTACGATCCATTGTCCAACCGTTTTTAGAAATCACTGAGTTGATATATTTGTTTTTACGTGCAAGGAAGTGACTAAACCAATTGTCTGTTGCCCAATGCCCTTGTGATACAATCACATGTGAAACCACTTGGCTTGGTAACCTCACCTACCACGCCTACCTACCGATGTCTTGAAGTCGAGACCCCGTGGTCAGGCAAAGTATGCATCCCCAAATGGTTCGAGCCGTGGATGGATGACTTGTTAGAACCCAATTGAGCCATGGACATGTCCCTATCAATATCAATGTCGGTAAGTTCAAGCAACACCCAACATGATCAGACTCTTCCGTTTGTTGGGCACTGTGGCACGAGCCCAGCAACCATATCCGTATCTAATCCAATTTTTCGTGGGGTTATGAAATATAGGGCATCCGTCCTTTGCCTTCATATTGATGAGGTGTGGTCGGGCTTAAGAATATAATGTCTCAATAATTAGGGACGATTTACTCTATTAAGGGTCCATCTGGTTTTGTTTTGATGAGGTATGCTCCTCCTGGTATGGTTATAAGTCACTCTTGATGTTCATGTTGATCGGAATTTGGTGGCTAGTGTGTTAGATAAGTATCAAGTACTAGAAGATTGTGCGCAGTTTGTCATTGATGAGCAATGCACCAATATTTGAGCCAATCTTTGATTATTCTTTTTTTTTTTTTTGGAACCAAGGGAAATAATATTTCATTCAAATATCAACTAGTGTCTAACAAAGTAGATATAAAATTACAATCAAAATGAAATAGAAACGCACTAGAATCATTACTAAGTAGCTTAGAAGGACGAATGGGTGGTTTAACCACCAATCATATGGACACATTCCCCTCCTTATGTGTGAAGCCGCCCAATCTGTAGCTTGATTAGTTGATCTATGAGCAAAAGCAAAATACACATGATCTACACCTAAGCATTGCAAATCTGATAAAATTTGCTGAAAGTAACCCTTGGAGTTCCTATGTAACCAATGGCTATCTAAGGCTTCAAATAACATAAGACAATATGTGAAAAATACATATCTCCACCATCCTAAATTCTTAGCTATAGCCAAACCCAAAAGTAGAGCCAAACACTCACCCCCTTCAAGCATGGGGGCCAAAATAATCTACAAGGCACCACATACAATTTGACCTCAATTAGTGCAAAAAATACATGCTAACCCAGTAGGATTGGTCCAAGAAGCATCTATACGTACCATTATTGTGTAATCACACTATAAGAATTTGAACACCTTTACTCTACATAAAAATTCTTCTTGAACCTTAACCATTCTGGAACCTTCTCCTAGATCAACTTGAGATACAACCATGGAATTAGCCTCTACCACACTGTTAGCCGTACATCCATCTACCTCGTGTGACTCATCCCTTATACCAGAATGAACATTTGCTGTAGCTCGACTGTTACTATCAGACATGGTTAAGGATTTACCTGCGTTGGAGTCCTTCATCACATCTTATATGCCCATGAATGTTAGATCCTATTAAGGAGGCCCTCCATCTTTGTTTGAGCGAGCAAATTTGATGGTGTTTGACATATGTGAGTTGAGACCTACACCTTGACCATTGAGTTTCCTTACAATACCTTTCAATTTACCCCTCATATCAACAATGTGTTGAAATACTCTTCTAACAACCAAGTAAGGGTTTGGATGGTGGCTATTGAAAGACACGTCACACTGCTCTCACCAAATAAACCAACAAACCTCCATCAAATTTACCCTCAGATCTGGTATATATGACCTTGAAGCAAGCGATCAAAAAGCTTCTTCCCATTAAACCCATAGAAGAGAAACCCTAGCTTTGTCAATTGATACACTAAATATCCCAAACCACACACATAAGGTCCATTCATAGCATAGTACAATAGACTCTGGGGTTTCCAAATGATGGAAGAAAAGAAAGAAAGGAGCCGTGGCCACATGTCTATTAAAGAGAGCTTGATAGGTAAGGAAAGACCTAAATAGTGCCTTCTAGAATAAGTGTTTAACCTTAGGTAAGGTGTTTAAGCCCCATAATTTCTTCCATGTTGATGGTTGAATAGTATGTAATGAGGAGGTTGTAACATGTTTGACTTGTGATTTCTCTTTATGCAGGAAAGAATAAGCAGACTTGATAGTAAAGTCCCCATTTTGTGTACATGGCCAAATTAGCCGATCTTCTACATTGCCCTATAGAAGAGGTAAATTCTTGATAGCCCTTCTTTCCTCATGTGATAACATAAGGTATATGTTGTTTACTCTCTACACCCTTAAACATTGGGTAGTATGTCACACACACGTAGACTAGGATCAATATCCTATCCTTTAGCCAATCGATAACCATTCACTCATTGTGCCTAAGCATCTTTACCCATAAAAACTCTTCAACCATTTCCTATTTGCGATACAACTTGTCTCATAAGCATGTCCTTACCTTCTAGTAAGCTGCTCTACACCTAGGATGTACATCTACTCTTATGTGCAAATTTGAATTCTTTAGTTGGAAAATATCTAACTTTAAGCATTTACACCCAAAGGGTGCTTGGCTGTCGTTGTACTCTTTACGCTAATTTTGTTAATAAACTTAGATTAAAATAATTTGTGTCATGAAAGTCTATCCCACCCAATGTTTTAGGCTTGTCAATTGTTCCCAATTCTACTAATGAATTCTTAGTCTGTCACCCTTGAAACCCTACCAGAAATTGGCTATTAGTGAATCAACTAAGTTACACCAGCCCCTAAGGAACCTAAAAATTCCCATTAAGTTAGAATTGCACAGGCTACTAGCTTTATTAGAACCTCACTACCAGCCTCTATGAGAAGATAACGCCACCACTCTTGCAACTTTGTAATAATCCTCTCCTTTACAGATTTCATTGTCTCATTCTTAGAAAGCCCTTAAAGAGTTGGCAAGCCTAAATATCTAGATAGGTTGTTGGTATTTGGGATATGTAGAATGCAGTTGACCTCTTCCTTCATAGCTTGAGGAGCATTAGCATTGTAAAAAACTGCTTATTTATGAAAGTTAATCATTTGACCAGAAGCCTCATAATATACGTCAAGAATTTACTAAAGATTCATGGCATTAACCTCCTTAGCCTCTATAAAAAAAGAGAGAATCATTTACAAAAAGTAAATAAGTTAGCATAAGACAATGATAGTTAAATTGGATTCCTTTTAGAACTCTTGCCATGGATACTTTACCTAGGCCTTTAGAAAGGGCATTAGCCACAATTATGAATAGGTAAGGCGAGAGAGGATCGCCCTCTTTAATACCCCTAGATGAAGTAACTTGGCCCACTTGCTTCCTATCGAACACAACTCTAAAACTTACTATAGTGACACATTGCAACACCTATCCCACCCATCTATTTGAAAATCCCATTTTTAAAAGAATTGCCTTTAGGAAGTCTCATTTTACCCAATCATAAGCTTTGCTCATATCGAGCTTTACAGCATAAAAGCACTTCTTCCTACTTTTGTTATTCTTAAGATAATGGAAAATTTCAAGCATGATTACTATGTTATCTTGAATTAGACATCCTGATACAAAGGCACTTTGGTTTTTGGTAATAATGTTATTCAACAAGGGCTTTAACCAATTAACCAACATTTTAGAGAGAATTTTATAGTGATTATTACACGAAGAGATAGGTTAGAATTAAGTTACATTTTTTAGGTGAGGGACCTTATGAATAAGGACTAAGTTTGTATGATTTAGAGTAGGTGGAAACTTACTAGTTATGAAGAAATTTTGAACTATCAGGTCATAGAAGTTCCCACTAGTTTAATAAAAGATCCCTTGGAAACTGTTCGAGCAAGAGGCTTCGAGCGAACCGAAGCTGAGACATCACTTCTTTAACTTCTTCATATTTAATAGGAGCACACAACATTTGATTATCTTCCATTGTATGAATCAAATTCAAATAAAAATAAAGAATATTTATCAATGACTCCCTTAAAATTGCAGAGAGATAAAACATATACTATGTTTTATCTATTTAGTTTCATATCTAGTCCTAATTCAAATAAAAATAAAGATTATTTATTGATGACTCCCTTAAAAATTGCAAAGATAAAATATATACTATGTTTTGTCTATTCAGTTTCATATCTAGTCTTCCTATTTGAATATTTATCTTATTCTTGTTTTTATGTTTCTCATGCATTTTCTTTTACTTTCATAGGTGAAACTACTTGATTTTTTCTTAGTATATCTTATTTATAATTATTAACAACATTAACAGTATGCTCGGTTAACTTCATAGATGGAATAGAATAACTATTCCTTCTTTCCCAACATATCTATTTATGTATTTGGTTGGCAGAATAATTATTCCATATAATTACTATTGTTGCAAAATGAGAATTGCAATTCCTTTATAAGACTAGATGAGTAGTTATCCCTTATTTTAATTTATCCTTTTCCAATGTATTTTTATATCTATTTGTGAGACCTAAAAAAACTATAAAAAACAGTAATTATTTCTCTATTTTATTTCTTGAAAATTATAATTTATTTCTTTTTTATTCATTCCATAAACAAAACATGCCATATTGTAAGGAAAAAAAAAAAAAAAAAAGAAGAAGTGCCAAATCGAATAATTGATTGTGCATATAGTTGATGGTTATGACTTATGCTTGTGACAGCTAATCTACAAAAAGTGATCATTGTTTTTGCTAGTATAAGATGACAAACTGGGCATGGAATAAAAATACTGAACATATTACTTTCCGAAACCAGTGAATGCTTTCCATTGAGAATCCTTCTACAAATGTGTTTCCTACGACGCATGGAATGTTGAGTCACATTCTCCTTCTTGGTATTCTTGTCGGTTTGTTAAAAGTCAAGTGATAATCTCATCCATTACGTTGTAAGAATTATATTATTGGTAAGGATATTTCAAACAATTCTTCTTTAATTGGTGTGTGAAGTTTGAATATACTCTTGATTATATATGAGTTGTAACTATAAAATTCAAGAAGCCACATCAAATATGTTCACGCTATTATTAATAGATAACGACGGAAAAGGTTGTTTCATATGTAAGATTTGGTTAAGTTTCCTCACAACTAAGTTTGTAAGTCATTATTCGAAATATCATGTAATTCCTTTTTTGTCAATATAATTGTGCAGTTGAATCTAAGCTTATTTATTAAAAAAGCATCCCCTCCCCACATTCTTTTAATCATGATCATAATCTCTTATTCATCAATTTTACCGTTCTACTAGGCATTCGATAAGCACCGGATAAAGTAAGTTTAGTTATATCCTTTTTTCACAAATCACTAGTAACAATCATGTTGAATTAGGTTTATTGAGTTATAGCATAAGATGATGGGATGCTGTATGAGATCTTTGAGTTTATCAGCAAAATGATAGATCCAAGTGGATTCTACAATGGCATAGTCAAGAGCTCTACACTCAGCCTCAATCAAACTCTGTGACATATTGGGATGCTTCTTGACTTGCCATGAGACGAGGTTGCAATCAAAGTAGATGGCATAAGTTGTTGTGGAGCAATGTGTGTCTCGACAGCTCCTTTTTTTTTGTCCTTGTTGGATTGGAGAGATGCCTTTCAATAGAATAAACCTTACGGAAAGATAATCAGCATTAGTAAAGATAGTAAGAGAGGTATTGGATGTGCAAATGATGGGTAGACCCAGTGTTGGTGTGCCTTGAAGATAACCAAGAATGGCTGTTCTTTGATTTTAATTAGATTTTCTTACCCAGTACTCTAATATCATGTAGGAACAAATAATTATTTATTATTAAATGTATTGAATTTCAAAGTATGATACAATGCTTTTTTTAATAAGGAAAAAAAAAAAAGGAAAGAAAAAGCCACAATATAACTTGAACGTCACAATGAGGAAGGAAAAATGATTTAATAGTACTGACACGTTCTGTATATCGATGAAAGGTATATAAGTACTAATAAAAGTTTGATACGTGGATATATAATTGATATTTTTTAAAAAAAATACGTATCTTCATTTTTAAGTGTTTAAATATCATTGATACTTATATGTCACATATTGATCCACTTAACATATTAATATTATTGGATTTTTTTTATAAGACCAAAATAACCTTACAAAGAGCATCTATTTGCACATTCACATGTATATATCCATGGAGAGTGCTTCAAAATTTGTGAGAAAGGCCTACAAACTACATTTTTTTTTTCCAAACAGTAAATAAAATCTCAGAGATCTTATAAACTAAAACATGGTTATGGCTTGTACTTGTGACAGCTATCTACAAAAAGTCGTCATTGTTTGCTAGTATAGGATAACAATCTAAGCAATAGAATAAAAATTTAACATATAACTTAATGAATTTGGTCAATGCTTTCGATCTGAGAATCCTTTTAAATGTGTTTCCTACAACGAATGCAATGTTGAGAGCCATATTCTCCTTGGTGGTACTTTTGTCGGTTTGTTAAAAGTCAAGTGATATTCTCGTCCATTACGTTGTAAGAATTGTGATATTATGAATGTTTCAAAAAGCTCTTCTTTAAGTTGGGATGAAGTTTGAATATACTCTTGATTATGTCTAATTTGTACTTCTACAGTCCAAGAAACCACATAAAATATTATTCGCGCTATTATTAATAGATAACGACGGAAAAGGTTGTTTCAGCAGCAAGATTTGGTTAAGTTTCCCCACAGCTAAGTATAAAAGAAAAAATAAGAAACTTACATCAAATATTCTTTCGTAATTTATTTATTTATTTTATCAATATCTTTGTGTAGTTGAATATAGGCTTATTTATTAGAAATTTTTTTTTATTTTTATTTTTTCTTGTTAACCACGATCACAATTTATTATCTATCAATTATATGGTTTTGCAATGGTTTTCCATAAGCACCACATAAAGCATGTTTTTTTCTTTTTCTTTTTCTTCTTCTTCTTCTTTTTCAATTTCCATTAGTGAATAGTTAGTTTTTCTATTAATGGAGGAATCTTTTACAAATTTTTTGAAACTTTGAGACTGATAAAAGAAAAGGTTTGATGACTCAAATAGCCAATGATTCGAATTAGCATTCTTAGATCCTTTCAATTAACTTTTTCCATTTTAATTGATAAATATTTCAAATAGTCGCAGATTCGATCTAACATTCTTAATAGAATCAAGTCACATTTACTTTTTATTATATTTTAGATTTATATATAATAATAGTCGATCTTTTTGGGCCAACGATATTATATATTACAACAATTTAGGGGAGGAGGAACTTGAGTTTGGTCAAATCATTTGGGAGATTAATGTTATTTAAGTAATTATGTAACTTATATGATGCTCATTCTAATTATTAGATTAAATAAACAATAGTGAATACAATTAATTACCACATTTAATTTAATGATACTATGTAAAACTAACTAGTAATGTTATTATATGTTTGTAAATTGAAAAAAAATATAAATAATGATTATATTTGTAATAAGATAAATAATTGCTTTACTGACATTTCATTTGATAATACAATTAATTATTTTTAATTCATTAAGTTGTAACTCATATTTTTTACTAGAAAAATTAATAAATGATGTAAAAGAAAAAGTGAAAATTACACTTTAGTCCTTAAACTTTACCATTTTTTCTAATTGAGTCCTTGAATTTTTTGTTTTACTATTTCAATCTTTAAAGTTTCCAAAAATTTGTAAAAGATTTCTTTATTAACGGAAAAATTAATCATTTACTAATGAATGACTTTTTAACAAATTTTTAGAAACTTGGAGAATAAAATAAAAAAAATAAAAATTCAAGGACTCAATTAGAAAAAAGTTGCAAAGTTTGAGGACTAATACTTTGATTCTTATCTAACATTCTCAGAAAAATATATATTCTAAAAATGGTCATTGTTGATATTAGAATTTGGAATAAAGAATAATTTAAACATAGTGCTTACAAGTACTATGCTAAACAGAAGAAGATAAGGCTAAGGGGGGGTGCTTGAGAGTGTTGCTACTCTAATGCTTAAATAAGTTAAAGTGGTCGAAAAGAGGGTAAAGATAAGAATCAAAGTATAAGAGTGTCTAGAAGAACCTGTTGCTTGTAGTTTAATCTCCTTTTATAGTCGTAGGTCAATTTGAATATGATAACTATCGCCTTTAAACCCAGCATGTGCACTTGGTTTGAATTTAGCACTACTCTTGGTATTAGGGGGATGTAGCTGACGTCATGGTGGCTAATGGGTGATTATCTAGATAGAGGAGTTGACTGTTCGTGTCAGGTGTTAGAATTTGAACCTTTTAGAGCTGACCGGATCAAAGTTTGATTTGTAGGCGGTTATTTTAAGCTACGAGAGGTCATCCCAATCTGCTTTGGTTGAGTTTTGCTTGTACGCATTTAAGTAGTTAGTCTTCTTGAGCTAATCTACACACTTAGTGAGACTTGAAAGCGGTGAGAAGCAAAGGGATGAGAGGGTCTAGTTGAGCGATAGGTTTGGCATACCCTTAGTTAGGTTAGTTTATGTCCTTAAGAAAAAATCTATATCAACATTTGCCCCCTAACTCCTCTTGATGTATCCATCAAGAGGAGTAGTGACATTTGCTATTTGGTTGGTCTTGGTTCCAACCTAAAACATAGGGATTATGGGATATCCTCAAATTATTAACTTATCATTTTTATTTATCTTGTTAAGGAAGTTTTACACTTGTTAAATGTGATGTTTCATAGTCCACCATCGGGATTCATATAGCTGAGTTAGAGCCATGTGCGCATTTTAGGAAACGTTGTTTAATTAGAATCGTTCGATTCAAACAGTACATGTTTAATCTAACAACCTCGGTTATTAACTGCAACTTATACGAATCCTAAAACCCATAATGATTATATCTTTTAACTCCCAATTCTCATGTCTTTCTTCTCCTTTCCTCTCTTTCCCATTGAAAATCTCATACACTTTCATACAATTTCCTTTCCTGATTATTCTATTCTTCAATCTTCATATCGTGCATTTTTCCATTCTCCATTCTAGTTAATTACGCTTACTTAGGTACATCATGTCCTTAACTAAATCTGACGATTCAACTCATACTCAGCAATGGAGCTAGGAACTACCCATTGCACATCGAGTAGGTGATTCCCCTCCTTAAGAAGAACCCCTTAGCATGGTGGATCCAAACATCATTGATTGCCTATGGGATTTAACAAGGTTTACTAGGTTTATAAGGATCCGCACTCTTAGATTGTGGAATATTAGGAAGGTTTCATACGATAAGTACTCCATGGATAAAGAAAGTAATTCTCTAGCTCTACCAATATGTTGGGATTAAATATGATATGAGCCCAAATAGCATTGCAAGTACATTGAGTGAGTAGGATTTCAATGCCATGAGGCTTAACTTCCGTGGTGCCCACAAAAGTAGTCGATTGAGAGGCCTCAACCTCATGAACGGATCATGCACTTGGAGACCAAGAGTTTGCCCTCTTTGAAAAACATTTTGACGTCAGTTTGAAGTTACCTTTTACTATATTCTAAAGGTCTTATTTCATATATCATTGCTTGTGCCCTTCCATGCTTACTTAATAGATTACTTGTGGCGTTTGAATGCATATATGAGGATTTAAAGGCTAAGGTCACAGTTACCCTATTAAGATATTTTTTCATGTTAAAAAAGAAAGAGAGTTGGTTTTACTTATGTGCCTGGCCTTGTAGGAAGCTTTTGTTAGGGTTAAGAGTCCTCAATTCACAATTGGAAGCAAAAATGGGCTGTAGTCAAGTTGGCTACCCCATTAGACTTCATAACCATTTAATGTTAGCCGATTAGATTTTCTAACATCAAGCACTTACTCCCTAGCAGTCAAAAGGCCCATGATACCATCATGGAAGCTTATAAAAATAAATGGTTCCTTTGGGATGCAGATGTCATAATTTCTGGATATTATAATGGCACTCCAATCTTCCCTTTGGACGAAGCTTGGGTAAATGAAGGTGCCAATGGTACCTTTGATGGAAACACTAAGGTCTCCAACGAGGTTGCTACAGTTAGGTAAGGTATGAGCTATTGTGATCTTGTTGTGCTGAGAGGGGCTTTTGAGAGGAGGGACCTTAGTGTCTACTTCGAGAATAGAATGGTCTTCCTTGCCCGTGATTTGCACAGCTTTCGTAAGTTCTTTAATTACTTTTTTTTATTTTTTATTTTTCCAATCTGAGTTTTTAAGTATCTTGTTGTAGATAAGTTGCTGAAAGATTAGAGCTCGAAAGACCTATTTGCTAAGTTAAAGGCTGGTGGATCAAATGGAAGAAAAAATCCTCAAAAGGCCTCTATCAAACAAGTGCTAGCTAAGCTACCATCTAAGCCCTAAACCAAGGTTCTGCCAAAACCTCTAGTGAAGCCAGTAGCAAAATCCACCATCTCTTAAACAGTCAAAGAGAAGGATAGCCAACAGGCCAAGGGTGTTAGGGACTCACAATAGTGTAAGGTCACAATCAAGGGAAAGGTTGCTGAGGTTGCTAAACCAAGGAAACAACCTAATACGCATGATTTTCCTCCTTTGGAGAGGGATCCTAAGAAGGGAAAAACTCTAAGGACAAAAAAGTCGAAATTTAGGGGCAACTCCATAGACCTAAAGGTGGGTGAGGAGAGGCCTTTAGAATTCTAAGTTCAATTACTTTACCTTAGTGACAAAATACCAAGGTGCTAAAATATTTCCTAACTAGAACATCAATATTGTTGACTTTGCCCTAAGGAATGGTTGGGTAACATTAGAGTTAATTAAGGGGATTTGTTTACCTAATGATGTTCAACTTCTAACCAACATGGTTAAGCTTTGCCATAAGTCTAGTTTTGATAGTGTATTATGTTTAGTTGCCTCTAGTCGCTATGATGTAAGCCTTCTTTGCTCTTGTAGTTTTAGATCTTTTAAATTTATCATTTATTCCTAAACTTCTATTGATCTTTTAGAACTCTTAGCAACCGTTAATGATCGTGGAGGCTCTTATAGAGGAGAAGAATGTTGTAAGTTCTTTGTCTCGATTTGTTTTTGGTTTCCTTTTATTCATTTGAACTCATAATTTCCTTTTCTCCTTCTTCCTAAATTGTTAAGGAAGCAAAGAACTAGGTTGCAAGTGTAGAGGTTGAAAAGAAGAATCTTCAAGAGAGGTAGGGAATTGAGCGGGCCAAATTAGAGGAGGAGAAGATAAAGGTTGAAGAGGAACTTAAGGTCTAGCAAGAGATGGCCAAGAAGGAAGCCAATGTTCAAGAGGAGAAAGAGGTAGCTTTGGCTAAAGAATAGAGGAAGAGTTCTACTCTTGTGTTAGACCTCCAAGAGACATAGAAGGAGGTTGAATTCCTTAAGGTCAAACATATCGAGGAGGTCACTCACTTGCAAAGTTTATGTGAAAAGTTGAAGATAAAGATGGCCAAAATTGAGAAAGAGCAGAGTTTTGTATACTAGAGGGCCTATGACAAAGCTTATAAGGACATTAAGGAGAGTAAGGAATGTAAAGGCTTGATGTGCCAAAAGGTGTGGGATGGAATCAATTTATCTCAAGGGGAGATCTTAATCCATTATCTCAAATATAATCTCAGTTGCTTAAACTTTGCTAATTAAGCGTAAGATAATGAGGTCTCGACTAAAGAAGCCAACATGAGAGAGGTTGAAATGAAGGATCAGCTAGGTGAACATGCGGACACTTCCGTGGTTAATTCCACCAACATACAAGAACATAGCAAAGCTCTTAAAGTCTTGGAAATACCCACTCTTGATCCTTCAGCCAACCCTTAACCTGATACAACTTAAGGCCTTGACGTTCAAGATTCCACCGATGTCCAAGTCTCAAAGAAATGATTTTACTTCCTTGTTTCACTATTATCCAGGATCTGTTTCTAAGTTGTCATGTCAACCTTAAGTCCATGTAATTATCTTTTGAAAGACCTTTATTGTCATTTCCTTTTAAGTTTTATTTTTATGCTACCTAACATTCATGCGAATAAAACTTCTTCCATCGAATTTCGATTGTACTTGTAAACTTTAACATGCTCACTAATTGTCTTGGTTCATTACTTGTGCTCTAATAGTTCAAGGATCCTTAGTGGGATATTTATGCAATTGGTTTGAAAGCCTTGCAAATTGTTTATCTAAGTGTGTTTGTGCCTTAAGGCTTTTAACTAGTTAGTTGCGTGCCTTGGCAAGTCTGGAATTTTGTTCCCATCACTAGTTAATAGCTTAGGGTCATTGAATAACTCATCATCCATTTACTAGGTTTAAAGCAACTAGGTCTATAATAGCTCATTGTTTATCTATTTGCTGTGCATTAAGCCTCTCTAGCTTGTAGGTATGTCTGTTCCTTACCACCTCTTTCACTCTAACGGGATCCTCCTAAGTACAGGTGAGTTTCCCTTAGCATTCCCTTGCTCCTAATGGTTCGAGTTTCCTATAGACCAAATCACTAGGTCAAAAGCACTTATGTTTGACCTACTTATCGTAACATCGAGCTACTCCTTGTTGATAATCATTGAGATGAGCTTTAGCCAAAGCACATGTCTCTTAGATTGTATCTAGATTAGCTTGGAGGCCAATGTCATTATATTCGAGGTTATATGCCTGAATGTTTGCACTCTCCACTTGTAATTCAATTGGCAATGTCACCTCTATCCCAAAAGCGAATTTGTATGGGGTATGACTTACCAAGGTTGTTTGAGTAGTCTTATACCTCTACAAAACATTGGGCAGTTCGTTTGCCCATTTATTGCTAGCTTGGTTTAGCCTTTTCTTCAAACTCTACAGAATTACCTTGTTTACTACCTCAATTTATTCATTACTTTAGGGGTGCGCGGTAGACGTATAGCATAGTCTGATATTCGGAGATTCATAGAACTCCCTAAACTTATCATTATTGAATTGTGGTCCATTGTTTGTTATGATGGTGTAAGGTATTCCAAATCTGCTCAAAATGTTACTAACCGTGAATGCTTCAATACACCATTTTGTTATACTTGCTACAGCCTTAGCCTCAACCCATTTAGTAAAGTAGTCTACCTTTACAATAATATATTGCCTCTGTTTGGTTGTCTTTGGAAATGGACTAAGTATATGTAGTCTCCATGACGTGAAAGGCCAAGGACTAATAAGGCGAATTAAGTATGAGCTTAGGGCTTGTTCAACTGGAGCATTTCTCTAACATTGATCATAGGTTTGAGCTAAGCCAAGAGCATCTTTCCTCATTGTAGGCTACCAATATCTTAGCCTCAAGGCTTGGACATATAGAGCTATAGCTTTAATATGATTACTATATACCCTAGAGTATAGGTTAGAAAGTACTTGCTTTGCCTTGGATGGTCGAAGGCACCTTAAGTATGGCATACTCATGCCTCTCTTATACAAATTTCCATCAATTAGTGTAAAATTGGCTGCTTTATATATAAGCCGCCAGGCTTCTTGAAGCAAGGTCCCATTCTTCAAATACTCTAAGATTGAATCCATCTAACAGTATTCTCAATTGTTTGGTTATATCTCCAAACATTCTTATGGTTGCAATTTCGTGCTTTTCTTAGGAAAATATTTGATAAAGATCTTTTCTTCCCAGTTTCCTAAGCCCATAGAGGCTATTTGGATAGTTTGTCCACTGTATAGTTTTCTTCCCTTGGTATCTTCATCAATTGCCAATTCTCAAAATTCAAACCATATACCTTTACTAGTTGTAGATACTTGATCATGTTCTCATCTTTGGTCATACTACTTCCTATGACCTGATTAACCACCAATTGAGAGTTAAAAAACACATCTAGATGCTTTACTCCTACCTCTTTAGCTAGCTTCATCCTAACTAATAACGCTTCATACTCTGATTCGTTGATGCTAGTTGGGAAGCCAAATTTCAGAGCATAAGAGATCTGAGCTCCCATCAGACCCATAAGGATCAAACTTACTCCGCTTCCCTCATTGGTTGATGAACTGTCTATAGAAAATTTCCAAGTCGGTTGTTCTACATTCAGGTTAGAACTCTCTATTCCTGTAAACTCAATAATGAAGTCTAGTAATATCTGAGCTTTATGTGTTTCCCTAGGTTAGTATAATATCCCGAGGGCACTAAGCTCTAAGGTGTACTTCACCATGTAACTTGAGGCATTGAGCTTATGTAAAGCTTGCTTCAAAGGTTGCTCGGTAAGTACCATGACTTAATAAGTTTCAAAATATGGTTGGAGTTTTCTAGCGGCAACTACAATAGCCAAGAAAAACTTCTCCAACTCTATATACTTACTCTCAAGTCCTTGAAAAACATGACTTATACGATAAACTAGCTTATGCACTTATCCTTCTGTTAGTACCAACATGGAAGAAAGGGCTCGATCACTTATAGAAAAATATAGGTAAAGTGTCTCTCCTTCTACAAGCTTTGACAAGATTAGAGGTGTTGTAAAAAATTCTTTTAAGTCTCTAAAAGCCTTCTCATTGTCCTCAATCCATCGAAACTCAAATGAATTACTTAAAACTTTGAAGAACTCCATATGCTTTTCAGTGCTCTTTGCAACAAACCTGTTTAATGTTGCCATACGACTAGTCATCCTTCGAACCTCCTTAATAGACTTTGGTAATTCCATGTCAAGTACAACTTGCATCTTTTCTTGGTTGGCCTCAATCCTACGTTGTATCACCATAAAGCCTAAGAACTTCCTTAAGGATGCATAGAACACACATTTCTGTAGATTGAATTTCATATTGTATCTCCTCAAGGTGTCAAAGTTCTCTTAGAGGTTGGCTAGGTGGTTATCGTTTGTCTTGCTCTTCATTATCATATCATCTACGTAAACCTCGATGTTCTTGTGTTTTTGATGATTGGTGAACTCACGGATCCATTTGCAACTCCTTTAGAAATATTACCTGAATGGTATTTCTTTCCTATATTTCAAATACTTCATATAGTGCCAAATAAGTTATTGGGTGTTCTTTTAATGGTTTGAACATCTTTGTGACAAATCTTTGATACGTGGCTTCCGTTTTTTTTTTTTTCAGTCCAAATGGTATCACCTTGTAGCAATAAGTTCTAGAGTTTGTAATAAAGAAGGTGTGTACTTAATTGGACGGGTGCATCTTGATTTGATTGTACTCAGAAAATGCATCCATGAAACTCAACAAGGCATGTCTTGAGGTAGAGTCAACCATCTGATCTATCTGTAGTAGGGGAAGACAATCATTTGGGTATGCTTTATTCAGATCGGTGAAATCAATGCACATTCTCCACTTCCCATTCGCTTTCTTCATTAGCATACAATTTACAAGCCATGTAGGATAAGGCTTTTCTTAAATAAAATTTGCCTTCAACAATCTCTATATCTCCTCTTCAATTGTAGCTTGTCTCTCTAGACCGAAATGCCTTTTCTTTTATTGTACAACCTTTATACTTAGATCGATATTCAAGTTGTGAGTAATAACTTCTTTCGGTATACTTGGCATTTCAGAAGGAGACCAAGCAAGAATATCTTTATTAGCTCAGAGAAAATGTATTATGCATTCCCTTAGGTTAGCTAGCATACCAGCCCCAACCTTAGTCTTGTGCTTAGGGTTATCACTAAGCTGAATTGTCAATGTTTCCTTGTCAGACTCTCCTCTTATCTGCATCTAATTGCTTGAACTTTGCTTTATAGCATAAACTTGATCTCTTTTCAAGGCCTTCAAGTACAAAGCTTAGGAAAGCTATTGTCTCCATAACATGTTTGTATCCCAGTGGGGGTAGGAAACTTTGCCTTTGGATGAGTCGTTGACACTACCATCTTGAATACGTTAATGGAAGGTTAGATGATTATGCGGTTATAATGCGAAGGATAGTCTATTATCACAAAATCAATCTCCTTTTCAATTACATTCTCACCATCCTCGATTTGAAAGGTCAGGGTGATTGTACTATGTACTTTAACCAGTTTGTTATTAAATCTGTATAGGCTATACTTATATGACTACATCTTAACATTCTCAAACTTTGGACTGAGCTGATCAGATGCGTTTTTCAAAATTATAATAGTAGAACTTCTTATGTCTACCATTACCTTTCTAACTTCAAAATCTGCTACCTAGGTTGTAATGACCAAGGCATCATCATATGAGAATCAAACTCTCTTCTTGTCCTTATATAGATAAAAAAAAGCATATCATCAACCTTGTGCCCCTTTCCCCTTAAGTTCAACACATGATCTCCCAATGTGTCCAATGAACTTGTTATAGATGAAACATTCTCTCTTATCGGTCTACGAAAGATTACATTAACAACATCTCAAGGAGCTTAGTTGTCCCCTCTTTCATTATCTAGCACCATTAGGTCCTAATTATTAGGTCGAGCCTCCCCATTTCGAGTTTGTTGTTCAATTCTCTTCCTCTATGTAGGTTGTTCAAGGTGTTCTTCTTTATCAGCCATAAACTTCTTTAAGTATCTCCTTTGAATAGCATCTTTGAGTGCATTTTTTAAATGTATGCACTCATTTATATTATGTCCTCTATTTCCATGAATATCGTAGTACTTGTTAGGATTCCTCCTCACTAGATTACTCTTCATTTTTTCTAGCCAAGCTAAGAAACCTTGATTATGTACCTCCATTAAAATATTTGACATAGGTTGGTTGGGGGGAAGGGGTGTGTTTAGGAAAAGTTGGAATCGACCTCTTTTGATCTCTTAAGGGATGACTTAGCTTGCTACGAGCATCGAAATTCCTCCCCAATCTATTCTTCACAGATCTCTTGCCCTTGTATAACCTCCTTTCATACTTATCTTTCTCCAATTCTCTTATGGCTTATATTTGGTCTTACTAACGAATGAATTTTCTGACCTCTTAGTAAAGTCATCCAAGGAGATTGGAGGGTGCTTTGCTAGGGACATGAAGAAGTTCGAATTGTCCCTGACTCCTTTACAGATAGCATGTAGTGCCATACTCTTATCACAGTTGGTGATTTCATCAATTGATTAAATCTATAGACATAGTCCTAAATTGATTCTCGTTTTTGCCTGATTGAAGTTAGGAGTGAAGAATCTTTGGTCGGAGGTTTACTGGCCACAAAGCATTGGTGAAATTCCTCAGCCAATTGATAAAAGAAAGAGATGAAAGTTACCTTTAGTGAGTCAAACCAATTGCTTGTAGACTTTCTCAAGGTAGATGAGAAGACCTTACAGGTGACAGTATCAAACAACCCATAAAGTTCCTTTAGTGCTCGAAAAGTATTAAAATGATCATCTGGGTCCTTCTTCCCATCATAAGTATCAAATTGAGGTAGCTAGACACTTAATGGTATGACTTTGTCCATAATACTCTACACAAAGGGGCTAGCTTTTTTTCCTTTCATGTCAACCTCTTTCTTAAGAGTTCCATCTGTAGCCAACTTCTTAATATATTCTTCTAAATTCTGCATGCTCATATATGCTATAGCCTTTTACGGCAGGCAAGAAATTATAAGTTTGATTTTTCCACCTATTGGTGCTTGTACATGTAACATAGCAGGAGCATGTAGTGGGGTTTGCTTCTTATAGTTTTCCCGTATTTGTAGCTCATGACTTTGTTATGTATCATCCTCATTTGGCATGAAAGCCTTCCCTTTTAGTCGTCGTAAGGCCTCTTCTTGAGTTATCTCTCTTGTTGAGTCTTTGACGTGAATCCTTATTATTGGCTTGAACTTCCTTAAGCTCTTTCACAAATTTAGTACCCAAGGCCTCCAGTTGTGCTATTCATGTATTGCCATCCTCTCGTTCTTGGTTTGAGATACCTGGTTGTGAATTTCAACTTTGCACACCTCAAAGGTAAGTTGTTGCGGTGATTGTTCTTCTTAAGTTGCTTGAGGGGCCTTACTCCCCCCAAGTGGCAATGTCATTGGACTTAATTCTAGCCATCGTAGGTATTAGAAACAGACAATGCCAATTGTTGATACCGGAATTTAGAATGAAGAATAATTTAAACATGATGCTTGCAAGTACTCTACAAAATAGAAGAAGATAAGGTTACGGGGGGGGGGGGGTATTAGGGTGACTTTGACGTTGCTATTCTAATGCCTAAGTAAGTTACAGTGTTCAAAATGAGGGTAAAGATAAGAATTAGAGTACAAAAGTCTCTAGAAGAACCTGTTGCTTGCTGTCCGATCTCCTTTTATAGCCATAGGTCAATTTGAACATGATAACTATTGCATCTAAACCCAACACTTCCACTTGATTTGAATTTATGACTACTCCCCAATATTGGGGGAACGTGGCTAGTAGGTGGTTATTTGGATAGAGGAGCTAACGGCTCACGCCTAGTGTTAGAATTTGAACTTTCTAAAGCTAATTGGGTCAAAGTTTGATCTTTAGGTGGTTATCTCGAGCTAAGAGAGGTTATCTCAATTTGCTTTAGTCGAGTTCTGCTTATAGGCATTTAAGTAGCTAATCTTCTTGAGTTGATCCACCTACTTAATGAGACTTGAAAGAGGTGGGGAATAGAGGGTATTATTGGGTGGTAGGTCGGGCAAACCTCTAGTTATGTTAGTTTATGTCCTTAAGAAAAAATCTCTATCAACAGTCACAATATGTGAAAACCAAACATGCCATATATAGGTTTTATTGAATGCTCCTTAGGACTCTTAATCATAAATCTTATATATTTCGTCTGGTTAATAAAAAAGAATCTTAATGAGGGGATGGAAGAAGTCATCATAGTGGCCATTTTCCCATCTGTATCAACAAAAAATTTAATATTAACTTTATACCTTTCCTTTTTCTCTTTTGAAAGTAAAAAAAAAAAAAAATTCTTTTCAATGGTTTTAGGGATTCATCAGCATCCTATTAACATTATGATAGAGCACTACTCGACTATTATAATAATATAGTTGACTCTAATGAAGATGTTAATGATGGGAATTATGAAAGAGTTCTGGGTTGAGTACTTTAGATATTTATTAAGAGAGAAAAAGAAACTTTACGTTTTTTAATGTTAATATACTTTCTAATTTAGTGAGTACTATTGTATAAACATTTATGTCTAAACAGTTTTCAACCCATGTAATGAAAATGTTGTTGATAAAATAGTTCTTGCTTTCCCTAAATTCATGGGGTAGATAAAGATTGATGAACATTCTTAAAAATTGAAATGGTATACATATGACTTTAGACTTTTAATTGCACATATCTTATTATGCTCTTCTTAAAATATGTGTACAAATATTTACTCATTATTAAATGTGTCGAATTATAAAGTATAATAGAAGGTTTATTTATAAGCTAATATGAACCTTAGTACAACTTTAATGTTACAATGAAAAAGACTAAAATAGCCATACAAAAATTTATGGATATATACAATAATAGCTCACTTAGTCTCAAGATGTAAAAGTTACCATGAGATTGGAGTAATGATAAAGAAAAGATGATGTAGAGAGGTTCTTACTGAAAATTGATAAAGTGCAGGAATGTTACGATAAAGCTCCTAACTAATGGAAACCATTTCATGAACAAAGTAGTAGTCAATATTAACATGATTTGTGCAATCATGTTGAATAAGGTTTTTTGAGAGATAAATTGCTTTAGGTTGTCATAGCACAAGATGACGAGGTGTTGAATGAGAACTCCGAGTTTATGAGCAAAATGATAGATCTAGGTGAATTTTGCAATAGTGTAGGTAAGAGGTTTGTATTCATCCTTTAACGGAACTCGTGACATAGTGTGATACTTCTAGAATTTCCATTAGATGAGGTTACAACCAAGGTAAATAGATAACTTATTTAGTAATGATGGATGTTTGGATAGCCTACCCAAATAGCTTCACCAAAAGTAGTAAGAAAGGTATAACATGTCTAAATGATTGGGAGACTTAGTGTGGTGCATCTTCAAGATATAGAAGTATAATTATTTATTAATTTTAGTGTAGTGGGGTTTTTTTAATGCTCTCATACCATGTATTAGTGAATTAATTGCTTATTATTGATTATGTTGAATTACAAAGTATAATACAAAGAAAAATAGATTCAATAAGTAGTACGAGCCATGTATAAGTATACGTGATGTGTAATTATTAATTATATTTAAACATATGACAATATGGGTAATAGATTTTTACATAACTAACCACTATTAACCCATGTATTCAAATCCGATTGGTAGTTATATATTATGTGTATTTCCACATGGCATGTACTATCCATTAAATCCTTTCTCTAATACAAGACTCTCTTATAAGATAATACGAACATTATTATTACAATGAGAAAGACCAAAATAATCCTATAAAGCTTATCATACAAATATATAGATATGATGATAATATATACACTCATAATCAAACAATAGCAAAAGATATCCATAAAGAGTGATTCAAATTTGTGAAGAAGGGCTAAAGTATATGAATTATTTTCTAGACTATGAATAAATCCTCAAAGATGTTATAAGCTAAAGACATCATTTAATTTTTGGCTTATGCTTTGTGAAAGAACAATCATATGTATATATATGAGAATGAGAGTGTGGATGGATGCATTTTCAACACAATTTCATTAGAAATTCAAAGTGAGAATGTAATGCATTGGTAAACCAAATGCCATGAGTAGAATAAATTCTCTATGATCTTTAGGTGGTGTTTTACAAGGGGAACTACGCTACAAGTAAACATGTAGGGTTATAATAAGGGACTAGAAACAGGACATAGACTCAAAACCACATTTCTTGCTTTTGTTATGTATTAATAAGATGACAAAATCATCAATAAAAACTTGTACTCTTGGTACCATTTAACTATTTCCTTGCCTATGTAATTGGATATAGGAAATATTATGTGATATATGTATAGTTAAGAGGAAAGAGTTATGATTCACCTCCCTCAACTCATACAACACATGCATGTCCCTCACCTCCTAAGCAATAGCATAATATTATTTCATAAGCATGAACAACAAAATTAGCTAAGCTCAAAAGGCTAGCTCATCAGTCCATCAGTAAAGCTCAAAGCTCTTAAGTCCATGTAGAAATTTGAAACTTAAGTACTTGGCATATTATTTACAACAATAGAAGTTCTCTTCTCCATATATGAATAAGAAAATAATAAATTGAAAATGATCCTCTATGGAGATAACTTTAGGAGAATTTTAGGAAAGTAACTTTAAAGGATTTAAATTCTAATAAATCCTTCTTAAGACAAGTTAAACAAAAAACAAAAGGAGCCAAAAGTTTGATTTTGTCTACTTCTTGAGTTTGAATCCAACTAGTAAGTTCAAATAGCAATGTCTTGTGTTGTTTAAATGGGTTTCTTGCTATGGACATTAGTAAATTAAGCCATAATCATATATGATTTATGCATAATAGTACTTAGATTAATTGATTGGCTAGTTGTGTTTTTTGTTAAGGTTGAGTTAATTGATTGACATGCTATAGAAATTTATGTAAGCTAATTTGTCAACAAAGGGGGTTGGTGAAAAGCCAATCCTTAACTAGATTTTGAAAGTCGCTAGGTGATCGAAGGAGTTATAGCCTTCCTAAAGCTAAAACATACAATTTTTAGGTTTGTATCTTTACAAAGTTTGAATTACATTATTATTTGCTATTCTTAGACCTACCATGGAAACCTGCCAATAATATTTCCCCTTTTCATGAAATAGGTTAAAATGAAATCGATTAAAATAATGGAAGTCTGATAAGAAAAAACAGAAATCAATCCTCTAAAACACTTTAAGTAAAATTATAAATTAAATGATCGAAATTGTCTTGGCTTTTTAAATATCATATGAGATCATTATGTTATGATTTGTTTTCTTATAATATCAACCGTTAATTACACGTAAATACATCTTAAGGAGATAAAATTAGGAAAGGTTTAGAAAAGTAACTTTAAATGATCTAAATCCAAAAGAGACCTTTAATAAACACAAAGAATAAATCTTTGCTTTTTAATCTTGTGGAGAATGTGAACATCTATTACTCTCTTTTGGTGTAAGTAGTAGTAGCAGTTTGGCTTCATGATGACGGTGTTGTATCATGAATTTAGGTGAGGTAGAATATTATAGTCCAAGAGTTTAAAGGCGAGTAGGGGTGTTCAACTCAGGTGTATCATGTAGTGAATGGTATTAACATGCAGTTTGTTCCTAAGATGGGGTATTCTCTAAAGATGGGTTTCTATCCCATGAGTAAATTGATCGAAAGTTGATGCTATTATACTAATAATGGATATGGTAAGTTGAAACCAGTTGAGATAGTTGAGCGCTCCAAACATATGTGGGCTTGTGACAATGCTAAAGGTTCTCCTTGAGAAGGATAGGCTTTGAATCGTCCTAAGATAAATAAAAAGAGAAAGCTGGCTCGTAATCCAAAATACTAGTAAATATGTGATGGTGAAGGATGAATAGGCACCGTAAGGGCACTTCAAGAGGGGTGAACTTCTTGTCCCGTAACACTTTGCATGACTGTGAAGAACCTTAAGTAGATAAGAGATCTACTAATTTCAAATCCAAAGTCAATAAGCTTAACAAGGAAGAAAGGTAAGCAACTTTTAAGTTAGTAAGGGGTATAGAGGAGTTATTAAGTAATTTGAGTTCTAAAATGGTCAAGAAAATTCAAGGCGAATAGGAGATATATGCTTTGGGCGCAACAAATAAGAGATGGATTGATAGAGCGTCAAGTGCCTTTGCAAGGCCATAGTGTTAGCACTTGAAAGATGCTAATCTTAGTCGTTCATTTTAGCTCAAGCTCATGTTTTTCATAAATGATTGCCTCTCATTTATTTTAGTTGCATTTTGATTATTCTTTCGGAGATAAAGCCACTAAAATATTTTCATATTTTTTCATTTTAATACCTAAACTTTAAATTTGTTTATTTATAGTATTCTACCTTTTTAAATGAGATAAATTAGTATTTCTGTTATAACAGTTGTTATAAAAATTATTTTACTTTAAATTGTTGAAGTACCAAAATAAAATAAAAAATAAAGTTTGAGTACTAAAATGGAAATAAAATGAAAGTTAATATATATGTATTATTATTTTACTATTTTATTACAACGGCTGTTATAACAAAAATACGAATTTGTTTCATTTAAAAAGTTAAGAATATTAAAATAAATAAGTTTAAAGTTTAGGTACTAAAATAAAAAAATATGAAAATTCGGATATTTCAAGTGGTTTTATCCGTATTCGTTAGAACCTTTTGATCACTTATGATATTTTGTGATACTTGGTTTAAAAGCATATAAAAAACTCTTTTGCCGAGGGTTCAATTTGTTATATGAGCTTAGCACTTGTGTTTGAAGATTTTATGCTTGTGAAAATTTTTGGAAATATACGTATGTTTAAGAAATTTTTAAAATCCTTTCCTCTACCACCTAGAAAGCCAACATTAATTGCGCATAATGAAGAAATTCAATGGTTTAGTTGTATTGAATTATTTTGGAGTTGGAGAAAGAAAAGGGGAATATATCAGAAAACGAGAATGAACTAATTATTGTAAATATTATATTGGCATGAAAGTTGTCATTAAAAAGAGCTATTAATGGAATTAAATGATGTGGGTTTACCGGAGGAATATTTTATTATTAAGGTTAATTACAAATACAGGGCTTGTGCCATAGTACATTTGCAAAAACGTGATTTGAATTATTTTTTGATAAAAACATAACTTGAGTATTTTTAACTTTATGTTAATTACATTTAGGAGACACTTGGCACGTTCCCTTTCGTCAAAAAAAAAAAAAAAATTAAATTAAATAATATTAGCAAATAAAATTAATATATGGAAAGTAAAAAGAACAACCCTAAAGAAGATCGGAGAAGACATCGCCAAAGAAACCACCAAGGACTAGAAGGGCCTCCGCATCACAGTCAAGCTCATTGTCCAGAACTATCAGGCCAAGGTCTTGGTCGTCCCATGTGCCGCCACACTAGTAATCAAAGCCTTACAGGAGCTGGAATTGGATGGGAAGAAGACGAAAAACATCAAGCATAATAGGAACATCTCTATGGATGATGTGACAGAGATCGCTAAGCTGATTAGGCACAGGTAAATGGCGAAGCATTAGAGTGGAACAGTGAAGGAGATCTTGGAAACTTGTGAGAGTGTTGGATGTAGTATTGATGGAAAAAACCCCGAGTATGTTTAGCAGGAGATATGTGATGGTGATATTGAGATTCCACATGATTAATCAAATTTGGCGACCATCATAATGATTTAGGGTTTGTCATGTTTCCAATTAAATTTCAATCAAGTTTTTAGTTTTTTATTTTTTTAAATTTACTTCCTCCTAGTTTTGCACTATGGCATAAGGATATTTTTGCTTACTCTGGATATTGATTTTACCTTAATGAAATATATTATAAGCATTTTTATTTTTTCCAATAAAATATATTAATTTTATTTGCTAATACTATTTAATAATTTTGTCTAACCAATGGGAATGTACCAAGTGTCCCTTATATATAATTAACATAAAACTAAAAAACTTAGGCTACGTGCTTGTAAATAAAAAAAACTTCAAGCCATCTCTTTGCAAAAATACTGTTGCACATGTCATGTATTTGTAACTAACCCTTATTATTAATAATATCAAAGTATAATATGCGGACATTTATATATGATATATAATATAATGTGTATATATATATATGTGTGTGTGTGCGTGTGTGTTATAATGCAAAAATATACGTCAAAAAAAAAAAAAAAAACAATACAGCAGAAATGATCTTAATTGTTGTATCATACTATAAAGCAATTGTCGTAAACATATTTGAAATGGTTGTGCAAGTTGATATGAAAACACAATTTCCACATGATATAGAGTCATGGATATCATCTTCGTGATCTTTATAAGAAGTTGATTTATTATGTGTGGTTCCCATGTGATTATTTACGAATAAAACTAAATTTTCGCTCAAATAATATTATAACATGTCTCATTCACCTAAACCCTGCTATTTAAGACTCAAATAATGCAAGCTACCTGATGATTGATTTACTTGTACATTTATGTCCACATAAACCAAAATAAAACCTTCACGAGACATGCCTTGAAAGGGCATATCTGGTTTATCTATGGAGCCTGATGTAATTTAATATTTTGGACCCACTTGTCATGGAACTATTAAGACAGAATCAGAGGAGGGTGGCTTCGCTAGGAGCCAAGAACACTCACTATTCAGTCAACATAAACACACATATCTCCCTACCTGTAAAACAGAAAGAAACCCTAGATAAGACGTCTTGCTCCCATGCGCCCAGAAATAAAGTGCGGAATTCCAAAATGAGGACCCCTTTTGTGCCCCTTGTTCATATAAGACTCTGTATCATGCTTGTGTAAACACATAAAAAGATAGGTGCTGTTATTGTCCTTTCCACGAGGCTATGTTCTCCTCTTCATGTCCTTTTCTCTTTCCTTTCCTCTCATTTTACTTTGTTCGCTTGCAATAAATTATTTTATGATGTACAATTCCTATAGATACATATTAAATTACTTGGTTTTGATAGGGGGACAGAGAGAATATGTATAATTAGGGTTATGTATAAGGCTTTGCACTTCTTATTGATTAGGTATTAGTTCAAAAATTTTGAAACTACAACCAACTTATAACAAGTAGAAACCACCTTGGAATTTCACACTACCGTAACACTTATGGAATAAGATAACTTTTGGAAATTGTCTAACAACATAAGATTTTTGAGATAAGTGATCTAACAATTTGTCAAAATTCATCTCTATATTTGTAGCTAGTACATTTATCAACTTGCTAATCTTCAACAATTTAGTCACATGACTTTTTGTAACATATTCCGATCTCATGAAGGCATACATTATAGACATGATAATATAACTCAAAATAATTTATAATGAAATGCTATTACGAAATTGCATGTATCATATGGTCTTCGTCACTTATTTTAAATAACTAAAGATGCCAAATCTTATAGTATATTTACTAATACAATAACATCCAATAAAAATCATTATATAACAAAATAAATCAACAAAATAGGGTTAGTAATAATACTATGGACAAAAAATGAGAGACAATAAAGAAATGAAGGATGTAATATGTCTTAGAATTTCCTTTTTCCTTTTAAAATGTTTCTAGTAAAGGACTAATATATTTTGATCTTTAGTATGCATTATAGTATACTCAATATTATTAGTAAGAACTCTTAATAATGTAGGTACAGGATACTATGGAACCTAGAGTTGTTTTAAAGTATAGGTTTTAGGATGGACATAAATAGATTTGTTCATCAAATAGAACCAGACCACACTAAGAATTGAGTGAGCTAGATTGAATTGTAAAGTATGTATTTTTTTTTCTTTTTTGTATTTCAATTCGGTAAAGGTCTAAGTGATTCGCAATTTGGTTTTGAAGGGAGCTAAGCCTAACCATTTTTAAGTAGAATCAAATAGCATCTTATTAAAATTAAAAAATAAGTGACTTTATTTTAGTTTTAAACTTTATCCACATTGCAATTTAACCCTTCTTACTTTTTTCTTTGTTGTTATCTCTCGTCTCACTCTCAATGTCCATAGTCTAATTAATTTCTTTTATTTTCATCTCTCATCTTCTTAAGTAGACTTCACTATCATCTAAAATGCAATACCATTGTAATATAATGTTGCTTAGATTTAATTTTTATTTAATGTTCTTTAATTTGGACACCAATTTTATTTGAGAACTTTAATGACTATTAGTATCATCAACTATAATAAGGTGATTTCAAAAGCGGTTCAAATTGAACCAAACCAAATTGAGCCATATTCGAAGTAGTTCAATGTAGAAGACATGAACCATTAATAGTGGTTAGGTTCTTTAAAGGTTTGAATCGAACCATTTTAAAAATGGTTTAGTTTGGTTCTACCACTCAACTGAACCAAATTGAGCAATGAACACTCCTAAACATAGGGTATTGAGTTGCTATATTTCATACTCTACCTTGCGATAGTAGATTTTAGAAAATTAGAATAAGAACCTACTTAATGATTTTCAATACCTATTCATAACCTATTTAACCATACAGAGTAAAGAAGTTTTAGGTTTTGTAACTCAACCCTAGATTTTATGATATATATGTAAAGGATTAAAGTGACTCATTTGAAAAAAAAAAAAATAAAAAAAGATAAAATATTACAGTAAACCTAAAGATTATAAATGAGTCATTCAAAATATAGAATATATAACATTCAATTAAATTTTGATAGAAAAATTTAGGAGGCCATCAATGTTTTATCTCATAACCTAGAATGTAGATAGGGGAAACTTACGATCCATTTAGTTCACCGAGTGGAATAAATAGGGAAAGGAATTGAGATTCAATGGTAATCGAATAAAGGAGGAATTGGTATTACTTTGTTTAGTTAGGAAAAGAGAGTAATATGAATAAACTTGTAATAGAAATTAATAGGATATATTTACTCTTGCCTTCTTCCAATTTTTTTTTTGTCTTTGTCTTTCCTTTTTTTGACTGTAACTCCACAACTTTCTCTCTCTCTTTCAAGTGTCGCTCTCCCTTTCAACCCTCTCTACCTCTAACATCATCATAGATCTAAAACCTTAGCTCTCTTTCTCTTCTTGTTTATGGGATCTTGGATCTAACTCTTAGCTCTCTCTCTCTTCTTGTTTTTGGGAACTTGAATCCCTCTCTTGATCTCAACTCTCTTTATTTCTCTTTGCGAATTGCAATTTTTTCTATCTGTGTCGATTCAAACTCAACTCTATCTCTCAATCTCAAGTTTCTCTCTCTCTCTCTCTCTCTCTTCTCATCTCAATAATTGGTGGTGATGTGTGAATCTAACATGTGGTAGGGTTGTGCGGTGGGGGTGCATCATGGGGATGTGGTGGTGGTATGATGTGTTGGGAAGAGTGGGATAATGAAGGTCATTTAAATAAGGAATCCTAATTCTTAGCTTGACTCGAAGAATTCTAATTTAGTGTTTTTTCGTAATTGCGATTTCTAAGTAATTGGATTCGAGAAAATAAATGTTATAATAGTAAAACTCTAAGGAATAAGGGGAGAATGCCTATCACATTACCCCAGGTAACATGCCGTTAATGTGATAAAAAATTGTCCATGACGGAGATATTCATATTGCTTGTTTCCTGTTTTAGAGCCATAATTCTTAAGTTATTGGTATAATTACAAGGTGAATAATTTAACCAACACCTCGCAATGACGTGGTCAAATCTAGTGAGAATCGTACAATGTAACCAGCGCAGAAATCTCAAATCTTATATTTCAAAGGTTTGGGTCGATCTCTTTTCCCTTCCCGTGTCTTATTATTTAACAGGCCTTCAAGAAAACGAAAAAAAGCAAGTGTGAATAATGAAGCATATTTAAAGCACGGGACAAGAGTATTCATGGAAAGTAGCCATAGGGTCGTTTTCACGATTTTTGACTTTTAACATATATTTGAGGATGTTATCAAGTGAATTGTTATTCATACGCCAGCAGAACAATTTATATATTACAAATGCGGTCATCATTCTCATCATATACGCATTTGACCGGCGGTTGCACGCATTCGACGGGTACTCTCGTTGAATAATCAAAGACCTTCCTAACATGATCTAAAGCGTGTCGTGTAGCTAACTAATTGTTATTTAATATGAATTTATAGCTATAATTACTGAAGTAAATTAAAGAATCACGAGGATTTCGAGGTGACTGTGGTTTCTAATGGTTGTCTCATTTTGCACTTAACTTACACCGGTCTTTCAATGATTGATTGTGATTGCCGGTAAGGATGCGATTGGAGCGGCTTCGGGGCAGATGTTGTGAAATTTGAATTCTTCCCAATAGAGTTTTGATATTTCTCAAAATTTTATAAAAATCTTATAAGGTTTTATTCTATATTCTCAAAAATTGTTATATGATAAGGTTTTAAGAAATATCAATAAGAACGACTTTTTATAGGATTCAGAAGAATTATGAGATGAGTTTTTATAGGATTTATATACGATTAAAGACATAATAGAAGGGAAAAAGTTAAGTAAGAATAAAATTATATTTACTAACTTATATAATAATACAAATTAAGAATTAAATATATTATATAATATAAAATTTGTATAAGATATAAGTTATATAAGTTAAGAGTAAATATTTTTATTTTTATTGAATAGGGTTTTTCATAAGATTTTTTAATAATCTTAAAACTCGACTATAAATTTTATAGGATTTTGAATTATATCTCAAAATGTGACTTTAAACCTTATATAGTAATATCATACGAGGTTTTTATTGAGTTCGATGAGTCGAGCACCCATTGACGACTGACTCGATTGCATCCTTAATCGTTGGATATGCTTGTTAGTGAGGTCCTTATGGTGTGGAATACATAAGCCATGAACAGGTCAAGCAAAGCAACTTGTGGGTCGAGTGATTGCGATGAGTAGATTTACTTTGCAGTTAGCTACGCGCTTTGGCTCACTTTTGTAGGATTTGCAAGTGGTTGACTAACTCTTTATGGCGTATCTTAAGTTGAAACTCGGAGAAAAGTTGTTAACGGGATTGTACGTCAAATGGGAGCCAGCTGCATATGAGAATAGTGGATTAAACCTGCAACGGCTGGAAAGAAAAAGCAAGGGTTTTTATTTTATTTTATTACCAGAAGAAAGAGTAAATTAGTAAAAAAAAAAAAAATTATGTATTTTTCAATGTCATATGCTGTGGTCCATTAATGTATGGAATAGGTGAGCCTAGGATTGCCTATAAAACCAGTTATAGATCGAGAAATCATAATGACTCGTCCTTGATTTGATGTCAATGGACGACTAATAAAGGATAACAAACTGAGTTTTGTTGTTTGATTTGATTGCTACATTGTATTTTACCGAATTACCTTGAGGTTGATCCGGTAATCCTTAATTAGGCCCAAACTCACCGAAAAGTTGGCATGTTCAAATAAATAAGTTGGAGAAGCAAAAAAATAAACATAGGCATGCGGACAATAGTATACTTGATACTAATTGATGCTATGTTAAGAATTAGGAATTTAATTGGGATTTTATCCGAAGTATAAGCATAAACCAAATACATGACTACTATTATTTGTTGGATGTGCATGGTAGGATTAGAATATAAATTGATTAACAATGGTCGGCTATTAATTTAATTGATTGTCGATTTTGCTTGAATAACGACATTTGCAAAAGCCTTTAAAGCTGCCACAGACCTATACTTTCAAGATTATGCCTCCATGACTTGTCCCATACTTTCAAAACTCGACATTGGATTTATCCCGTACTTTCGATACCCAACTCCAAGGGTTTGCTCCATAGTTGTAAAAATCAACTCCAGGAGCCTACTACAAAGTTTCAAAATCTAACTCCAGGGAACTGATGAATCCACTCTTTCAAAAATGATTTTAATGAGCACTATGTATTGGAAATAAAAACTTTAAATTTTCATATTTAAATATTCCAAGATCTCATGTGAAAAATTAGTGTACAAACAATATGAATCCAGAGAAAGAACATTTCCTTCAAAGATGTGGCCTTCTAATCTATGGTAGTGTGTGTTTTTAATTTACTCACTAATGGGATATGGGAAAAGGTGGAAAATGAAACCCTAAAGATATACTACTAAATTGGGGATCTTAACTCTATATATATAGGTTTTATTATTTTATTTCACTTTGGCCTATTACGATAAGTGAAATAAAATACTTTGGTTTCTACACATTAAACCTATACTAAAAGTCTATAAAGAATAGTTTATAAGTCATATATATTTATTTATTTATCAATTGAATGATCACTTTTTTTTAATCAACTTAACTCTTTAACTCAATTGAACAGTTAATAATATATAATTAATTGATATAGTGACTTACAAAATTACAATAATCACCCACTTAGGTCATATATATCACCTTTTAATTATATATTGTAGAATTCTTATGAGCTTAAACCTTCATTGTTTATGTTGAGTTTTGTCTTCAAACAATCTAGTCTGTTAATCATATCAATATAGGATCAAAGTAGCTTTTGTCATCATTTGTCGTGACAAGATCCATCAATAGTCATAATATCAATATAATCAATGGCAGATTAAGTATGGACATTTAGTATGGAAATTACATATAATGTGATCCTTAACATGCCTATTTCAAATAAATCCTTCTTTATAACTCATAATATACTCTACACTTTATGGACAACTATAACTTAAATATAAAAAACTTTATTTTAGAGAATTTAAGAAATAACCATATATGAGTTGTTAATTATAACAAAATGTAGTATCTAACTGAACATCAACTATAAACAAATCTCTCACCATATCGATACATCATCAAAATTAACAACACCCGTACAAGTAACATACTCACGAAACACTTTAAGTAGTAAACTTTTAGTAAGTGGATCTATAATCATGAGATTTATACTGATATATTGAATTAACACTTGAGAAATTAACAACACCCATACAAGTGACATGCTTATGAAACACTTTAGGTGTTATACATTTACTAAGTAGATCCACAATCATGAGATTTGTACTAGTATATTCAACTAATACTTGAGAACTTTGAACTCTCTCTTTAACAATAAGAGACTTTATATCAATATGTTTGATTTTCACGAGCTTCTATTACTTTTGGAATATAGTTCAATAGCTTTATTATCATAATTAATCTTCATGTTCTTTCAATACTAGCAACAATTTGCAGTTTGGTGATAAATTTTTGTAACCATAATCATTGGTTTGATGCCTTAAACAAGCAATGAATTCTACCTCCATCATAGAAGAAATTGTTAGTGTTTATTTGACATTTTTCTATGATATAGCCTTACCAGCCATCATGAAAACATAACCAGAACTAGACTTTCTACTATCAAGGCATCTATCATAATCAGAGTTAGAATACTCCATGATCTCCAAATGATTAGATATTCGATATGTGAGCAAATAATCTTTTGTTCTTTGCATGTATCGCATAACGCATTTTGCTACTTTTGAATGATCTATGTTGAGATTACTCAAATATTTGCCAAGCATTCCAATAATGTATGCAATATTTAGATGCATATAAACTTGAGCATACATAAGATTCCATACTGCTAATGCAACAGTCGTATGCACCATTGCTTTTTTCTTAATGCCATTCTTGGAACATTGAAGCAAATTGAACTTATCACCTCTAGCTATAAGAGTATCTCTTAATGCACAATCTTTCATCTTGAATCTATTAAGTACCTTATCGATATATGCTCATTTGTGATAAAACTAATACACCTTGTGAACAATTATAATGGAGTTATGTGCCTAGCACAAAGGATGTATTCTGAAGTTCTTTCATTTTAGAATCTCTTGAAAGAAATCTCTTAGTTTCATCTAATAAGCATATATTGTTACTTGTAAGCAAAATATCAACATATAGCACCAAGAAAATGAATTTACTCCTATTGATTTCGCGATATACTCATTGATCAACAGAGTTTTACTTAAAACCAAAAGAGAAAATCACTTGATCAAATTTCTAATACCATTGACGGGATGCTTGCCTTAACTCATAAATGGATTTTTTAAATTTTCATACCAGATGTTATTATTCCTCATATTCAAAATTCTTTAGTTGCACCATATATATTGTTTCATCAACGTTTCCATGGAGAAATGAAGTCTTTACATTCATCTGATGGAGCTTTAAATCATAATAAGCTATAAGTGCCATAATAATTCTAAAAGAGTCTTTCAATGAAATTGGAGAGAAAGTCTCTTGATTTTTTATGCCTTCCTTTTGAGTGAAACCTTTAGTGACAAGACATGCATTAGCCTTTTGAATCCTGCTTGGTCTTAAAAATCCATTTACAATCAATTGGTTTCATGCCTTTATATAATTCAAAAAGATCCCAAATGTCATTATCTTTCATTGATTTCATCTCTTCCTTCATAGCATCAATCCAATTTTGGGAGTTAAACCTTTGTTTAGCTTGACTGACAAATGATGGATCATCTTTTGGTCCTATGCCAAACTCATGCTCTTAAAGGGATATGTCATAATCATCTAGAACAGTAGATCTTTTTTCCCTAGTGAATCTATGTAATGAAAGTTCCTTTTAAGGTTGTTGTGATTCCTCAATATGAGTAGACGGTTATTCGTCTATAAAATTAAGAGGAATCCCATGAATATTTTGAACATCCTTATTGGCATTCTAAAAAGTAACAAGTATAATTGTTGGTACATTTTTAGTTGCAACTATAGGAATATTAATATATTCCTCCTTAAAGACAATATTCTTGATTAGAGTGCTTACACTATATTCAACATCCTTAAGAAATTTAGTGTTCCTAGTCTCAAAGAAGAATCAAATTGGGTGATAATAGAATTTAAATCCTTTTCATTGCTTTGAGTATCTAACAAAGTTGCAGCTAATTGTTCTTGAGTTTAGTCTTCTCTCATTAGGCCTATATGGCTTGGCTTTAGTTGGATACCCTCAAATATGGAAATGCTTAAGATTAGGCTTCTTACTAGTCCATAATTCATATAGGGTTTTGGATGCAACTTTGCTCAGAAATCAATTAAGGATATACATTGTGGTCTTTAATGCCTCTCCCCAAAAGGATTCTGATAAAAAAGAATGACTAGTTGTACTTTTAATCATATCCTTTAGAATTTTATCACATCTCTCGGTTACACCATTTTTACTTAGTTATCCTGTTATGGTGTATTGAGGAACAATCATGCATTATTTTAAGTACCTTGCAAAAGGTCCAGACGTTGTCACTTGATCCATCAAATTTTCCATAGTATTTAGCACCACGATTAGATCTAATAATTTTAATTTTCTTATTAAGTTGATTTTCAACTTCAGTTTTATATTCCTTAAAACGTCTTAGTTCTCATGTATTAAGTAAGGTACCCATAACGAGAATAGTTGTCTAAAAAAGTAATAAAATATTGTTAATCATTCCATGAAGTCACATGGACTTACATATATTGGTATATATTAATTTGAAGGTGCTAGAACTCCTTTTGGCACATCTTTTCTTAATATTTGTTTGTTTTCTCTTAATACATTCAATGCATATTTTAAAATATGAAAAGTCAAGGGAATTCATAATTACTTCTAATACAAGCCTTTTAATCCTTTGCTTCAAAATATGTCCCAGATGTTTATGCCATAATATAGAGGAATTCTTATTTATTAATTTTCGCTTTATACCATAGTTACTTATATGAAAGGTTTCTTCTGCATATGTGGCATGCAAATTTAATCTGTATAGATTTTCAATCAAAGTACCAGTAACAACAATATTTGAATATTGAAAAAGACTAAATTTTCCATCTCTAAATGAATAAACATAACCAAATTTTTCCAAACAAGAAACAAAAACTAAATTCCATCTAAATGACAATACATAATAAGTCTCTTTCAAATCCAACTAACAACCAGACTTTAATTGTAATCTAAATATGCTAATTGCATTAACAAGAACCTTGTTGCCATTGCTTACATAGATGAATCTTTCAACATCACTTGGCATTTGGGTCCTTAGATAACCTTAAATGGTTACACTTATTTGAATAGTTCCACTTATATCTATCTACTAAGTGTAGTGGGTATTAAAGCTAAATAAGTTGAGAAATTCACATTTCTTTGTGAATCACTTTGCATACTTTGGACAATCATTCTTCACACGATTAGCCTTCTTGTAGAAAAAACAAGTAACACCCTTATGTTATTTCTGCTGCACATATGAAGTCCCAACATTTGCAACTCCTTTACCCCTTATGATCCATTTTCCTTTTTCTTGGGAGTCGTATCTTAAGAGAGATTCACCATATGAGCACTTTTAGTCATCTCTTATTTCAATCTCACTTCCTCTCGCACATATTGTGCAATAAACTTATTTAATGTCCACTTCTCCTTTTAGGTGTTATAACTAATCTTGAAAGGACTTTACCTAAAAATTTTTCTTTAACCACACCTCACTCCCTCAACCCAAAAAAAAAAAAAATTTTTCTTGAAAGGATTAAAATAATTAGAAAGAGAGATTTAGACTAGGTACACAAGAATGTCCTTAGACAATTTCAACTTTGAGGCCCTTAGTGTTGTAACAAGGTTATACATCTCCATGATATACTTCCTTATATTTCCTTTGTCATTAGATTGCATAGAAATGAACTTTGCAATAATGGTGCTTGTTTTGACCTTTTCAGAATTTGTGAGTTGGTATACTATTTGGTTAAGGAACTTTTTATCTAGTGTGGCTCCCCTGATGGTATCTGGAATGGAATGCGTTATGATCATTAGACTCATGCGATTATAATATTCCCACCTTTCATAAATTGCCTTTTCTTCAGTGGTACTTTCACTTGAAAGGGTGAGAGGTTCATTAGTCCTGATCGCATAGTTAAGATCTATGCATCTAAGTTAAATGGTGATATGTTCCTTCCATTTCTTGAAGTTCGTGCTGTGGAGCATTGAAATGTTATTTAAATTGGCAAAAATAGAGAGTGCATTGACTAAATAAAGAATAAAACATGCTCTCAATTGATTACAATTTCTTATTTTAATGCATGGATAAATATAAAATAAAGAATTATAATTATCATGCACAATTAATCTAATATATTGATCAATAACAAAGTAAATACTTTAATTAGGCCATGATGAGACACTTAATACATAATTGATATTTAGTTTTTAGATAGAAATACCAATTGTAAATGGTATCCTCAAATACAATAATAAATATTGATAAAATAATTCTGCCGATAATTTACCATCCTTTGGGATAACAAATTGTATTCATGAAATCGAAATTATCACATTTTATTATCACATATTTATCATCTGGCCAAATAATAGACTTCCTTTGGGTCGATCATTATTTACATAGATATAGAATTTCATTCAAATCTTTAACTTGATGTCCAAAAATTTCATAATAAACTTAAATAATAAAGGTTACTTTAACAACATATTATTTCAGTGTATTTTGAGACATTAGACAAGATTCACAAATTGGAAAACAAAAGTGAACTTTTTATTTTCCTTAGATGTTTAACTTGATATTTGAGATGAGTTTAATATATAGAAATACCGAATTCATCCAAATAGAAAGGAAAGACCAATACTTTATCAATTAGAAGTTGTATGGTTTCCATCTTAATAAAATCACTGAAAACCAAACATATTCAGATTAAGTACAATCTTTTATGTTTTCATCAATATTGTAATATTTCAATGTCATAATATGTCAATGAAGACTAAAATATCTTGATTTTATTTTAATTAGGCCATATTGGGAAATCATGGAGAAAGCTATCAAGAAGAATTGATTGGAAAGGTTGTATAATATGGATTTGATTAAAATAGAACCACTTATTCAAAATATCATCAAGATGCATGACATTAAATTTTATGAGAATTGGATTCATTATCATATCATCATGTATGGGTACTAGAACGATGAAATCACATCATCATATATGACCTATCTTAAATATGCAAATCATATATGGTAAAGCATGATCATGACCTTCTTGAACATTAAACCAATTAAATTATGCATAACAGAGAGCAAATCAGTGAAATCTTAAGGTCCGATCATGTAAGTTTATGATCTATATTTTATGTTACTCTTTGCAACCATGAATCCAAAACAACACCTCATACAAATTACCTTCAATTTTGATGATTTGAATCCATAATAATACTAATAATCTCATTACTGAATTAAGGTTTTAATTTCAGATATGATTGCTTTGATACCACTTGATGGAAATAATAACTTTAAATTTCCATATTCAAATATACTGAAATCTCATATGAAAAATTGCGCAAAAACAATATAATTGTAATATATACGGAAGTTTACTTGAATTTATAGAAAGAACTTTTCTTTAAAGGTTATGACCTTATAGTCTATGGTGGCACATTCTGTTGATTTTCTTACTGACAGGTTGTGGGGATGGGATGTAAGAAGAAGCAAAAGGGGAAATGCTAAAGATTGGGGACCTCAACCTCATATATATATATATAGACCTTATTATTTTATTTCACCATGGCTCATTATGATTGGTGAAAATAAAATACTTGAGTCATATATTAGATCATATCAAAAGTTTATAGAGATGAGTTTCTAAGCCATATATATTTATTTATTTATGGACTGAATGATTACTTTTATTTACAAGCTTAATTTTTTTTAACTCAATTAGACATTTAATAATATACAATTAATTGACATAGTGACTCAAAAAACTTACAATACTATGGGTTCGTACTTTTGAAATTGATTCCAACGACAACTCATGGAACCTTAAAAATGATTCCATGGAGCCTAAAAATGGATCTACACTTTTAGAAATGACTTTAGGGATACATACATGGGTCAATACTTTGAAAACTCAACTCTAGAGGTTCAATTCCAATTGCTTATGTCTTTTGTCTTACGTTACATGTTGGTCAATCAAATATGAATATGTTGAATGAATTGATTATTTCATTAGGAGTATTAGGTACATATATAGTTTAGCATATTTTTGTGGCAACATGCATTGACTATTTGCTAGTCTTTACCGCTTACCCATTTTGGAATTTTACTTTAGGTGACTCTAAAGAGCTTAATAGCTGTGATTATCTACAATATAATCTATGCTATATAGGAGGAAATGATGCTAGTCATGGTGAAGAAAATTTTAATGGTTACACTTGGATCTTGGTAAAATTTTAAGAGTTTCCATATTTTTTATTGGCTAAACTAAAGTGTCGTTATGAGACCATATTAATGAGTGCTTTGGAGAATTTATTATCATAAATATATGAATATGCACTTAATTTCTAGCATAAGTATGTAGAGGGGATGTTGCACCTCACTTTGGTGTGTTAAAACATTTCTATAATTACTAAACTTGTATTTTTCTTTTAGCAAATGCATGACCTATGTTTCTCTCCCTTAGGTAATGTAAAACTCCACAAAATCATTAAAGGAAAATGGTTATTAAAGTAAGGGTATATGAATAATTAAGTTTTAAGGGTAAGGGTAGTTTTAGAAAACCAAAGAAAGTTATAAATCCTAATGAGAAACCTTACCTATAAATAGATAGTAACTTAATGGGTTAAGCTCTATTCTCTCTCTTTATGGAACTTTCTCGTTAACCTGACACTATCTTTTAAAGGAAATCTGAAACATAGGAAAAGGTGAGTAATGTTTTCCTTATCAATAGAATAAACAATGCTTGAATCTAATAGTAAGAGATCTTTTATCAAAGGTTTTGTGGGTGAAGCAAGGTGTTAGTTTTGTTGAAACTTGTTAATGGATCTAAAACAAGAAATTGATTAAGGTATGTTTTATTTTCCATTGTAGATATTGTTTGTCCTTAGTTTTGTTTTTTTGGAAAAACATACCCGAGTGTTTCCCATGTTAAGGGTTGATAGATTTGATATAATAAAAAGGCGGATTTTGGATTTGGTGATGGATTTATTAAGACTAATCTTGTGAAGCCGTATTGGAGTAGGTAATTTTAATCGGTGTTAGATTGGTGGATTGAAGTGTTAAAAAAAAAGGAGATCACTTAGGTGAAGATTTGTGCTAATAGGATAATCTAGGATTTAATTAAAGGGATTTTAAGTGTTGAACGTTGAACAATTTTGGAGTGTTTGTCGCATAAGAGAACTATAGGTATAACCACAACTGTGATCTTACCTGTGATGCTCTTGTAAAGTTTTAAGTTAGAGCATGAAGTGAAATTTTAAGGGCTAAGAGGAACATGCCCTAAGACCATGACTGTAGTCCTTGGGCGTAGTCTTGGCATAAAGTTGAAAAAGGAAATACAGTCAAGGAGTAAGGTCATGATCTTACTTATGATCCTTTTGTAAAGTTTTAAGTTAGAGCGTGAAGTGAAAATTTTAGGGGCTAAGAGGAATGTGCCCTAAGACCAGGATTATGGTCCTTGGGTGTGGTTTTGGTGTAAAGTTGAAAAAAGAAATACGGTCAATGAGTACGGTTGTGAACCTTGATTATGTTCCTATACCTATCTTTGCTATATTATTTTTCAAGTTTTCTTGACTCAAAACCTTGTCCTAACCTTTCTTAAATACTTTTAAGACTTAAATTTAAGTCTCGAACTCTAAAACAAGTTAGTATCAAAGCTTAAACCAAATAGTGCTAAGAGATAAATAGAAAGACAATTTGTGTAAGCATTAAAAGAATATGTTTACATTATGCTTTAGGTGTTAATAAGAATTAGTTAAAGCTATATATTACTCAAGATCTTACGTGTTTACCGTACTTGTTTGGTGTACTTGTTAGGATTAGAAATATTTAAATGAACTAAACATATATTTGTCTATTAATAATGTGCTTGTTGCTCGTGTGTGGCTCAATCCAATGATGGCTTCTTGGAGGGTACCTTTTTGATCTTTGAGAGGCATTGTCCCCCATTGAGTTCTTCCTCAATATGATCAAAGGTAGATTTACGGTTATAGGATTGAGATGGTGAACCTATAATAACTAGGTAGGTGTGGAGATTGTAGATGGTAAACCCTTGCTAGTAGACATCAACGTTAGGAAAGTATGGGGATCGTGGATTGTGAACCCTTATTGATAGAGAGTGAGATTTGGATGGTGTTGGGGTTAACTGGTGAACTTGTACCTATAGTGTTGATGGAGCAGAGGTGGTGTTCTCATTTGAATATTGTGACTGGAATCATGAGTATCCTTTTGTTGCTGGTGAATTTAAATATATGAATCAATAATTTGATTATTATATTATGTGTTGCATAATAATGCATGTGACTTGTGTAATTATTTGGAATATACATATGTTTGTAGTACTTACATATTAGGCATTAGCTCATTCCTTATTTTTATAGATGCAAGCATTTAAGTTCTAATTACAGAATTTGATGGATTTGGAGAAGTTCACTAATATGACTAGGATAGGGAACAATAATTAAGTACATGACTATAAGAATGGAAAAGGAAAACAAAATATATATAGATAGGAAATATCATCATAATGGAAATAAATTGTTAGATTTACAACTAACCTACGAGATTCTTTAACTATAATTGTTAGATTGATTATTTATAGAATTTGTTTATAATATAAGGAGGCTCAACAATGGATATTTTGAAATTAATTGGAAGATTTCCATACGATCTATTTGAAGATAAAATTTATGTTTTTGGAGATTTTCAGTTGCTTGTTTACACTTGATGTGTCATTAGAGGATATGTGATATGTGATGGTCCGTAACTTCTTAAGTCTAGGGCATTATAGATAATCTTTTAGCAAATGCATGACTCGTTTTTTCTTTTGCAAGGTTTTAGGTTATTCATTATTATTGCTTTTTTCTAAAACAATGGTGCCTCATTCTTTTGACATCAACACATACTACACATATGATTTTTAATTTGTGTACAAATTATACCAAAAAAATTCTAAAAATAGAAAAGATAAAGAAGAAAAGTAACTTGTCAGGTCATTGAAATGATGCAACAATATTGAGGGTGCCATAAAAGTTAAAACATATAATGAATAAAGTAGTACTATCAATCATCCCCCACTCATCTCCTCTTACTACATTTACCTTTTCAATAATTATGCTTTATTAAATTTATTCTATATGTATGATCGTGTCCTATTTAGAGCGATGTGGTACTCCTTTGTCTCTTGTTCTTTTTTATCATCTTTTTCTTGTTTCTTTTTTATATAAACCTTTAGGATCTAAATTTTAAGCCTTATATCTTAAAAATTACTCAATTAGACTTTAAATAGATTAAGGTCATCTCTAAAAGCTACCCTATGCTATTTTACAACCATCACCACCATTGACATTCTAGCACCACCACTACCTCAAAAAGGCTCACCTAAAGTTGATCTCATGAGTTGATTTGTTGACACTTAAGAAAAATTTCCAAGTATTAAAAAAGGCTCAAATCCTCTCCTTTGGACACTCATATCATCTTCCTTCAATAAACATTATGTCAACCATGACCACCACTTAACTCATGGTGCAAGACTCTTATCAACTTTTGCCATCATCACTACTGGAGAACCAAGTTATAGTAGGTAAAAATTGGCTCGAAGTGTCAAAAAATACCTCTTATTTGCTATAAAAAAAACTATCAAACTTTTCCTTTCATGTTAAATCTTAATCTCCTTTTCAGAACTTGATGCTAAATAAATTCTTATGGATTATATGGATACTTTAACTTACATATCAATCAACTTAGGTATGTAAAAACTTTTAGATGCTATGAATCACGGATTGAAGAGGATGAATGGTTAAAAAAAAAAAAATTTAAGTTTTAGCTAAAACATAAAAGTTTTATTGTTGTTTAGTAACTATAGTTATTGTAATTGTTGTTAGAAGCTTATGATAACTTAAAACTCTCTTCATACTATTATGGCAAATGAATACATTGTCATTGTAAGTGGAAAAATGAAAAAAAAAAAATGCATGAAGAATGATGTTTTTGATGACTAAATGGAATTATATATGATAGCTTATGCATGAAATTATGATAAAAAGGTGATAACATGATTTACTGATGAAAATAATAGAATAAAAGTGATAAGTTGCACATATTGATAAGTTTGTGTTGCTCCCCTAATTTTGATCACATGCAAAGTGTGTTTGTAGGAGTGTTTTGCATACAGGTGAACCATGTGTGTTGTGGATACATGAATGGACACATGGATGTCAACTATTACATGAATGGTTCGAACCTCAAGATGGTTCAAAAGATAAATGGAAGTCAATTAATAAGTGGGGCTCGTACATAATTCAATAGATATGACTCACTACTCAAGCTCACATGAACTTAAGGTTAAGCTTGATATTACATATGAGCTGAGCCTTAAGGTTTTTGCTACTGTTCCTTACTCAAGGGAATAAATATGAGCAAACTTAAACTTAGGTTGCTAAGGCTCATGTAAGAACAAGGATGAAGAAATCAAGAGTATATTCATTGATGGTGATTACAACTAGTTACAAAATAAGCATATATACAACCCATTTAAGGCAACTCTTAGGTTAGGGCACATTTACTAAGAAGACTCTCGCTAAAAGTAGTATAACATGTGTTCAAGGGAAAAAATGAGAATTATCAAGGAAATATGTGCATAATACATAGTATATTGTCAAAAAATGTAAGGGATGCATGTTATTTATCAATGGTGAACTTTGACATGCTAAACTACTTTTTGGATGGGGGAAGGTTGTAGCTTGGCTAGGTGATAAGCTTGGTAACCTAGACGGACAAATCGAAAATATTATGGCTAAGTTAGATCTGTCAATTGCTGACCAGACCTCGTCTAGGTTGGAATGTGGACAACTCTCCACTTGAGAGATAGTAAATTTCTGGTAAAAGCTCAAGTACTTAGGTAGGTTAGTCTTTTGGAGGAGCTTAGCTTCTTCCATGGAAGGCTACTCACGAAAAGCTCGATAGACCATGGTTACTAATCCATGAGCTTAAGGATGGGTAAGTGATCCATTTTGTTCTTATCAGCCCCTTCATGCTATTTGAGATTTAGGATCAAATCTGGTTAGTCTCCTAATTGGACATCCTTCGGGACGTATAAGCTCCATACCCTTCCAGCAACTTGACTTGGTAGGCATTTTGATTGATATTCTCAATAACTTTGAATGGTTCGTTTACCTTCATAATTAGCCTACTCTTTCTTAAGCTCAGGAATCGATCCTTGCTCAAATGAGTCCACATTAAGTGATATGCCACACCGATGTCAAGTTGAAACATAATGCATAGCTATAACAATAATAGTAAATAGGTATTTTGTGTTTGGTACTTAAAGATGAAAAGCAATAAAAATCAGAGGCTATGAATGTGAATGGATGGATATGAAACACTAAACACAAACACAAGTAGTGTTTTGGATAGAAGTGAAACTTGATATAACTCTTGAGAGTTAAATTAATTATGCGATTCAAATGAGGGGTTAGATGCTATTTGCTAACTTGCTCAAATGAAGAAACTTGCCACACTCTAATGTAAGAATGATAAGAGTTGAAAGGACTAAAGAGAATTGGCACTCAATAATTATAGAGATAATAAAGCCCTTGAACTAAAACCATAACAACAATAGTGTAAATATTTATAAGGCCCTTAAACCTTGTAGTAGGCCCACAGAGCTAAAACAACAATAAAATAATAAGACGTACATAAAATTGTGCATTTTAGGTGAAGGTCGAACCTAGAGCTTATTCGAGCTAGAGATGGATAGGTCGAAGGTAGCATGAGATAGGGTAAAGGTTAAGTTGACTAGATTGGGGTATATGCATAAAGGATTTGAGTGCTTAGCTGAGTTGCCTTATAGTTGCCTAACTCGACAACAAGATGGGATGGTTGTTTGTGCTATGGAGAGAGGTGATTGGTCAGGGTCCAAGCTGGACAATGGATGCCTGAGGTACCATGGGCCTATTTGAGTTGATGCTTGGGCTTAAGCCTTGGATCTTGGGTTTCGTACTATCTCCTTGCCTTTGACCTAACGTGGACAAACCTCAGGTTCTTTCAAGGTCAGTTAGATTTAGTCATCCTTTGACCTTGCCAACTTGATTTCTTCCCTATACTTGACCTTCTTTTGTTAGGTTAGGTAGATGGAGAATAGATTAGCTTAATCTTAGAGGAAGCTAGCTAAAGCTAGAAGGTAGTCTTGAGCCGATTCCTATCATCACCCCTTGGGTTGAAGGAAAGTCGATACCGAGTTTACAAGATGAGCTTAGGAGTAGATTGAAAACAAGCTTCTTCATCCCTTCCACTTCCTGACCAAACTAACTTATTACTTTAGACTTTTGCAACATTCATAGGCAACATCTTAAAGCACTTTTAATCTATCTCTAAAGTGTAGGTATTGCAAAATTTGTCATAGAATCAAGTTGCCAGCATTTATGGGCACCACATCTAAGCTAAGCTCTTTTTGTATTTCTTAATGCTGAATAAAATCTTAGTATGCTTGTAGCCATGGACCATTCCTCTATTATTGAATCAGCTTAGCCCCTATGGTCTTGGATGTAGGCAAGTTGACAACTTCATCTTGGTCACTAGTTTAGTCGAGATGATGTTGGCACAACTACCACCATCTATCACTAAAGTGTAGGTCTTCCAATTGATTAAGCAAAAGATCTAAAACAAATTCTCCTTCTTTTCGCTTCCTTAAGCTCAGCATCTTATGTTCTGTTTCCTAGTCTATCTAAGGTTTCTCCTTCCTTGGCCTAACATTCAACTACCTTACTCTTATCAGACCGGTACTAGGCCCTTCTCCCTTTCAAACCATGATTCACTTGTTTGGGCATTAGGAGGTAATGTGGCCATACTCTAGGCACTTAAAGCATTTGACTTCTTAGGTCTTAGTGCCATGTACTTTCTCCTTCTTGATCTTAGCTTGATCAAGGCTACTGGACTCTCCCTTCTCGTATTTCCTCTCAAACTTCTTCCTCTCTTCATACCTTTCAGGTTCCAAGCTACTATGTTAAGGTCAAGCAGGTGGTTTTTGATGTCTTCTCCTTTGGCGCCTTTTAACCTTAAGTACCCAGTTTATGAGCTCTTCCAATGAATTGAACGGTTGGAGCTTGACTATGTTGATGATATCAACTTAGAGTTTACCTAAGAACCTAGCAATGGTTTGGTCTTCAGGTTCAACAATTTCATAGCAAGTCATCAATGTCTCGAACTCCTGTAAGTATTCTTCTACATTGTTCTGACCTTATGATATGTGTTGGAAGGCATGCAACATCTTATACTTGAAGTAGGCTGGAACAAAATGTAGGTTCATCAACCTCTTCAAGAGTCTTGATGTTTTAATCAATTCTTCACCTTCAGCTTCTCTCTTAGTAATCAAGTTATCCCACCATAGACTTGCATATCAACAAGTGAAAGTGACGCCAACTTGACCTTTGTTTAGTCATTACATTCATAGCATTGAAAAAATTTCTCGACTCAAGGAACCCAATCTAGATAATCTTCAGGTTGATTGCTACTACTATAGGTTAAGTTTTAACTTGACGTTCTTGAATCCTCAATTAGTAGCTTGAGGCTCTTCCATCTATTCTAGGATCTTTGGAAAACCTTGAATTCTCCACTTCCTTATCTTCTTCCCCATTCTTGGTGATTTCTTCTGTGCTCTTCTCTTCTTCTTTGAGCTATTTGATTCACTTCAGGATCATCACCATTGTTGTAGTCAAGTTTAGCATATTCCTTCTAAGCTTGAGCCAATCTCTTCTGAGCTTGCCTTAGTCTCTTCTGATTTGATTTCTATCTATTTTAACTTGTTTTTGCCCTCTATTATGTTGATTGGTAGCTATTCCTCATTGGAGCCACTAAATTATGTTGAACTTGTTCTCTCCTTTCACCTCAACAAATGTGTTTAGGGCTTTGGACTAATCCTGTTAGCTCTTGAATAGATTTGATAATCTAAGTTGTTAACATGTCTCCTTAAAGTACCTTAGAGACTATCTTTATTGATGTTTATACTATCTTTAGACATACTTAACAACAACTTAGATTTATTTAATGAATTTTAGCAAACACTAAGTACGCTTAAAACACTGTACAAATACATACTCATAACCTTTAGATACTGCCACTTCATAGCCATTCTACCACCACTAATCAACCACTCAAAATACTATTACACTAGTAAAAACCACCAATATTAGTTGAAAACAACCAATAACAACTTGACTTTGATAAAAACATCAACAATAACCCAATTTTACAACCATGATAGCAATACAAACACTACTTCAACTTTAATGGATTGTAGAGCATAACCCACTTCTGAAACTCCAAAGAACAAAATGGGTTCACATAGAAATTGCATATGTCACTCCCAAAGCTTTAATATCAAGATGATATGCCATGTTGGTGTTAGGTTGAAACATTATGCGCAACAATAACAAGAACAGTAAATGGGTATTTTAGGTTTGGGTAGTTAAAGACAAAAAACAATAAAAAAGAGAAGGTATGAATATGAATGCGCATGGATATGACGCACCAAACATAAATATAAGCTAAGTTTTGGACCAAAGTGAGACTCGATCTAACTTACAAGAGTCAAATCAATACTACAGTTTAAATGAGGGATTAGATGCTACTCACTAACTAGCTCAAATGAAGAAGCTTACTACACTCTAATGTAAGAATTATAAGAATTTAGAGGACTAAAGAGAATTGGCACTCAATAATTGTAGAGAAAATAGGCATTTCTCACTAAGTAAGCTTCGAAAGCTTTACAAAGATATACTTAACTTCATTATGTGTGATACTATTTATAGTCAACTAAAACCTTAGATATAACGTTGTAAATATTTATAAGGCCTTTAAACCCTAAAGTAGGCCCATAAAGCTAAAATAACAATAAAATAATAAAATATACAAAAAACTGTATGCTTTAAGAGAAGGTCAAACCTAGATCATATTAGAGTTGGACTAGGGCAGGTTGAGTATGGCATGAGACAAGTTTAAGTTTGATTGAACTAGATCAAGGTGTATGCATGGAGGCTCATGGGTGCTTAGTTGAGCTGTCTGTTAGGTCGTCCCACAATTTCCTAGCTCAATAACAGGATGGGATGGTAGAGAGATGACTAGTTAGGGTCTAAGCTAGATAGTAAATTCTCAAGCTACCTTTGTCCTGTCAAGTTGATGCTCGAGCTTGAGGCTATGATACAAAATCTTGAGCTAGTTTCCTCACTACGGACCTTAAGTGGATGTAGCTTAGATTTTTTTAAGGTTAAAAAGACTTAAGCCTCATTTAACCTTGTCAACTTGATTTCTTCTGTAAATGTAACCTTCTTTTTTATGTTGGATAGATGGAGAACAAATTGGCTTAGTCATAAGGGAGGTTTGCTGAGACTGGCAGGAGATTGGGAGTCGTTTCCTATCATTAGGTTGTTAGGCTTGAACTATCTAACCTTTCTTCCTTGGCCTTTCTACTTAAGCCCAGTGGCAAGTTGAGTTAGGTGCTTGATCACCTTCTAATGTACGATCTTCAAGGGCTCACTTCGGTTGATAGTATCTCGGTCTTCATGGCGGCTAGGCATGGTTGTATTGTTAATAGGAAGGTCAAGATCGAACCTACACATGATCTTGACTGGAGACTTGCTTGTCACACTATGTTTTGTAAGCAAATTTCACCATAAGCAAGCACAAATTCTAATATGCCAAGTTTATTCCAATTGCAACTCTAAGAAATGAATCGAGTGTCCAGTTGGCAACCTTGATCTAACCATCTATTTGGGGATGGGATGAAGTACTAAATAAAAGTTTGGTTCTAAGGTATCTCCATAAAGTCTTTTAAAAGTGGCTCAGAAATTTAGGATGTTGATTAAACACTATGGTCTTGGGCATACTGTGTAGTTTGAAGACTTACTACAAGAATAAAGAAGTAATATAAACAACATCATTTGTCTTCTTGCACAGGGTGAAATGTGCCATCTTATTGAATCTATCCATCATGGCCATGATAGAATCCTTCTTACGGGATGTCATCGACAAACCAAGGACGAAGTCCATACTAAGCTTGGCCCATGATTTAATTAGGACAGGTAATGGTAACTAGTGGCCCTGTTTGTCTTGGCTTAGCCTTCTTGCATATGACACAATACTCAAGTATTTGATGTACACACTTCATCATCCCAGGACAAAAGAATTTGGACTTAAAAAGTTTGTATGTTATCTTCCTGCTAATGTGGTTAGACAATCCTCCTCCATATGCCTTGCACACTAATAGTTCCCTCATAGAGAGAGGTCGGATTACATAACTTTTGGCTCTTAAATATATATCTGTCCTTCATTGAGTAATCATCAACAATTCATCCCTTACAACATCTCGCAACAATTGGGCCAAGGAGTGGGTCTTAGGTATTTAAGCCTCAGATTACATAGAATACGAGAAGTCGAGTTTATAAGCCAATCATGAGGGAATGCCTTTTGGATAGAGCATTGGCGACCACATTGGTGGGTCCTCTCTTATTCTTCACCACCTATGAAACTCTTCCATGACTCAACCTACTTCTCCTACATCTTTGACAACTTTAGCTAGTTCTTGATGCACCTTATCGACTTATGGTCAATGCAAATTGATGAATTCTTTAAACAATAGATAGTGTTACTAACAACTAGAACATGGATAAGGGAATAGAACACCTTATCATAGACTAAGTAATTTAGGGTGGCTCCTCTAAATTTTTCACTAAAGTAAGCAACAAGTTAAACATCTTACATTAGAGTTACACTTATGCCAATCTCTGATGTGTCATATTCCAGTTTGAAAGCCTCCTTAAAATCTAGGAGAGCAAGGATGAGAGCAGACGTTAGCTTCTCCTTCACCTCTTCGAAACTCTTTAGCTCTCTTTTTGTCCCCATGTGAACCGCACATTCTTCTTGGTTAGCTTGATCAAGGGAACCACATTACTATTGAAGTTCTTGATGAAGTGTTAGAAGAATGATGTTATTCTATGAAACCTATGGATACTAGTAGAATAGGTTGGAATTGGTCATTCTATGATTGCTCAAACTTTCTCTTCATCAACTCTTAATCCACCTCTATAGATACCCTACTTTTACCCTCCTTTATTTTTAGGATAGGGTAAAGGGTCTTAGTTTAAGAAAAAAAAATAAAAAATAAAAAATTTAGAAAATAGAAAAAAAAAAATAAACAAAAATTTAGAAGAATTTAGAAATATGAAAAATTTGGAGAAAGTACAAGAAATTAGAAAAAATAAAAAATAAAAAAGAGAGAGTAGAAAGATAGAATTCCATTTAAATAGTTTTTAATAAAAATAGGAATCTAGAATTGTGTTGGGGTCATTTTTTATTTGGATAGTTTTTATTCTATAGGAAAATTAAGTTGTTTCAAGGTTTAAATGCAATTCATTCGTAAAAGAAAACAAGGTACAGGCTAACAGTTTAATGGTAAAACACTTGGATATGTCATTTAGTTTAGCATGGGATCCTGGGTTCAAACCTTGCCAATGGCATAAAAATGCCTTTTCTTCTTTTTCTACAACACACATGCAATATGTTGTTACGTGTTAGGAATTTGTTATGCTACGTGTCTTAATATGTAGCGCTAAGTGATTAGATAGTAGTTGATGTGGCACCACGTGTTGAGCCACGTAGTTGGACACGTTAGCTATCCCCTACCGTATCAACTGCTACTTGTTACATTAGGACACGTAGTATAATGTCACTAGACCATATGGATGACGTGGTACCACGTAAGTGCTTTCCTTTTTCTTTCTCCTCCTTTCCTGCATTTTTCTTTAGATTTTCTCACGCAAAACAAGCTGATTAGCCATCTTCAACTTCAACTTCAACTTCAAACCTTCTTTCATTGCAATTTCGCTAAATTAGTGTCGGATTTGCAAACTAGGGATGGCTTAGTTTTGTCCTGTCTAGATTCAACCGATTACGCGTTAGAATTTGGATTGGAAATTGGAAAAAAAGTGGGTTTTGAGGGTTAAAATGCATTAACACGATTAAATAGATTTTCAAACTTTCCTAGCTAATTAATGATGGATTAGTATATAATCAAGTTAGGGGAGAAGCTCAGGACAGAAAAAAAAAATCGATTCTCCATCAATAATCAAAGTAGCTAGCTCACTCTCTCTTCCTCTTGATCTCTATCTCTCTCCCTCGACTGCCACCTCTTGTTCTCTTCGATTCTCTCTCCCTAGCCACTTCGAACCACATGATTACCCTAACCAATCTCTCCGTGACCCTAACTCTCTACTCCACCAATCCTTTCCCTTGGCTATGCCCCCTAATCATGTCATGCAATACCATCACTAAACCCCAACCCATGGTAGCCTCTACTCTTAAACCACCACTTACACCCTTACCTAAGTTGAATCAAGCTTACCATAAACCTCACCACTCTCAACAACCCAAGTCCCAACAACCTTTTACCCTTGCAGGCCACTAGTTACTCAAACCCAACTCTACTGCATTGAACCACTGTAGCCGACCACCCTTGATCTCAGCATCCTCCTTAACCCCCCTTAAGGCTAATACAATAGCCATAAATCGTCCTTTCCTTGCTTGTTTCGTTGTCGAGATTAGCTAGAGGCGTGAATTGTCGATTGCTGCTATTGAAGGTCGTCCAACTCGACCCAAATTCGACTGACCCAACCAAGTTGACTCAAAGACCCACTTTGACCTACACGCCATTTGTAAGTCTGGCCTTTTTCTGTTATTTTGATTTTGTAATTTTTATTTATTTGTTTATTTCTTATTTTTTTTTCAGATTATACATGTAAAAAAAAAAAGAAAAAGAAAGACTGAAAAGGAAAAGAAAAATAGGTAAGTTTAATTTTATTTTATTCAGTAAAACATAAAAGGAAAAAAACAAATAAATAAACAAGTAAGGTAAAAATAAAGGACATTTTCATCACTTAGAAAAATTATTTTTCAAGTAAATAAAATAATTAATCCTTTTTTAAAACTAAGGCCTTACTTAGAATTTTCCAAAAAAATAAAACCCCTATTTAGGACTTTTTTAATAAAATTTCCTTAAAAGATCAAATTAAATTAAAAATGTAAAATCGATACGTTTTTAAAATTAAAACAAATCCAACACAATAACATTTTACAAAAAAAAAAAAAGTATGTCTAGTCTCAAATAGCGGGTATGTAGGTATCTATAGGACGATGCAAAAAATGAAAAAACCTATTTTTTAATTTTAGTTTATATTGTTTAATTTAATTCTTTAACCAATGATTTAATTTATTCTATAGGATAATTTTTCAAAGGTGATTTTAAGGGACTAAGTCTAAGTTTGAAAAGTTGATGGTACCCATAAAGGTTTAAAAAGTTTAACTCCTAGAGTCGATCTTTTGATTTTCAAAACCATTTTATAAAATTGGTTTTATCAAATGACCGGTAACTAAATTAGAACCAATCTACCCAATGGGTTATAATTTAACTCTTTTTTTTATTCTGGTTGGGTGGCAACTTTAAGATGTTTAAAAAAAAAAAAGAACTGGTTTTCTTTAAACCTTAGTCGAGAGTTAGTATTAAGTGTGTAGGGTTTAATATTGATCGATTTAAGAGAAAACTAATTTATAAAACTAGGAAAATAATCAAGCTCAATAACCTCTACTCACAAGACATTTGATAAACACCAATTCACGTTGACAAAAGTCATACTTCTCAAATTTCTATAAAGTTGCTCAGTTTAGACCATGAAGAATATAGCTTAGAGATGCTTACAGTGGCTCTCCATTTCGGGGCTATACATATGGATGTCGTCAAAGTAGACAACCATAAACTTCATAATGAACTAATGGAGCACATGATTCATGAATCTCATAAATGTGCTTGGGATGTTGGATAGATTGAAAGGCATCACCATCTATTCATACAATCCATCTTGAATGCTATCTTCCAATCCTCTCCAGGTTATAACTTGATTTAGGTTAACTTAAGATCATTCTTGGAAAATAATTTCACCTCACGTAGGTCATCTAGTGTATCATCTAGCCTTGTGATTAGGTATCTATACTTGATGATAATCTTGTTCATAACTTGACTATTTATACACATTCTCCGTAACCCATCCTTCTTCAACGTTAGTGGGACAAATACAACACACGGACTTAAGCTCTCTTGAAAATAGCCTCTTTACGTCTATTCATTGACCTATCTTTAGAGCTTGACAACTTTCTCTAGATTTAATCCATATGTAGGCATGTTCAACAAGGTTGCTCCTAGCTATAAATGAATGGCATGTTCTTTGAGGGAGGTAGTCCCTTTGGTAGCTCTTCAGGAAACAAATTTATGAATTTATCAATAATCTTCTATACCTTAGCATGTAGTTTTCTCTTTAGTTCTTTCATCTCCCTAGAATCTTTGCATCAACTGGAAGGTAGGTTTATTCGACCTCATTTCTTGAGACAACTTAGCTTAGATATAATTGGGCTCTTCTTCTTTTGAGCTTAGCTTAACTAGACTTGCATGTCCTGACCTAGCTGGAGGTTAGGGGACTTGCATTGATTTTGCTACCAATATGCTCAAACAATTAACTATTCCTAACACATCATAAATTACTCTACAATTGAACATCTAAGGTCAACCTAGTAGAATGTATGAGGCATACATCAACAGCACATTGTACAACACTTCGTCTAGATGATTACCAATAGAGATAGGTACTACAACTTGCTTTGTAACATGTAAGGTGCCCTTCTCATGGAGCTAGTGTAACTTGTAAGGCCTCGAGTGAGGAGTGGTTGGAAACTTCAACTTTTTTACCATAGTTATAAATGTAGCATTAGTACAGCTTCCACTATCAACAATCATTGCTCATAAGGTTCCCTTCACTTTATACTTATGTGAAATAAGTTTTCTCATTACTCATCTTCGATGGAAAGGGTAATACTCATGGCTTTCCTTATTACCATGCTTAAGTACTCTCTTTCATCAATGTTCACAATAATCTCCTCTCCTAGTGACTCCTCTTGGTTGGCAATATGTTTTCTCAACACCTTAATCTCTTTGTTGATACTATCTACCTCAATGGTTGGTACATCACCCTTGATGACCATTATTCACTTGTTTAGATACTAGGCAACCATATGGCCAAAGCCTTGATACTTAAAGCACTTTATCTCATTGGTCTTCCTCCTTAAACTTTGGACCTTCTCAAACTTCCTTGGTACTTTTCGCTCAACAGCTCAAGATTTTAGGTTTGACTTAATGGCCTCTTGTTTACTTGGTTCCAATTTGGTTTATTTGCTTGGATTAAGTCGAATGAACTGAGTTCTACTTAGAGGAGCTCAGGAATACCCTTGGCATCTTCTATGCTTTACCCTTTGAGTAGCTTGGATGGCATCTTTAAGAGTGTCTATCCTTTGTACATCTAGCACCTCATCAATTTTATATTTCAATTCCCCAATGAACCTTGACATTGTATGAGCTTCTAGTTCCTTTGCCTCAAATCAAATCATAAGCATTTGAAACTCTTTCACATAGCTTTTTACACAAAGTCCACTTTGCCTTAATTCTTGTAGCTTCTTAAAGGTATCTTGCATGTAGTGGTTGGGAACAAATCTTCTCCTCATAGCTCATCTCATTTCTTACTAAGTCTTAATCTATGGCTCTCATTCTCTTTGTTGGCTAGCTTGTAAATCCTTCCACTCTAAGGTGGCATCCCTTATGAATTCAAGGACAACTAGCCTCACTTTCGCTTGGTCATCACACTCATGGCACTTAAAGATCTTCTTGACCTTATCTTCCCATTCGAGGTAGTCATCAACATTATAAGACTAAAAGTAGGTTGGAATTTGCAATTTGACATTCTTAAGGCCTTAGGGGTTGGACTTCCCTCTCCTTTGCCTCATAGTATTCCTCTTCACTTTCTTTAATATCATCTTTGTTAATCCTTCTATGAGCTCTCCTTTTAACTCCTTCACCTTGGATGTCCTATCTTATATATGCAACATCATCTCAAGCATTATTTTTAGCTTAGTATCTTCTTCTTGTTGTCTTCTCTACTAATGAATAGCTTAGATATTCATAGGAGCATAATTAATAGGTTGGGTAATAGTTAGCCAATTAACGACACGAGTCAACTTAGCTATCATGGTGGCAAGTTCATCAATCTTATCATTTGTTGATCGAGGAGTGGTGGTGCTCTATTGTCCCTAGCATAGAATAGTACTTCTTTTATCTCCCAGTACATCATATATGCTTGAGTTAGTCATTTTCCTAGTCAACACAATAATCACTACATTTCAGGAATACAATTACTTGGAGCAACCACAACAGCACTACAATACACTACTCATAGCACTTTAACCCAACAACCTTACAATCATAACACTATTCATATCACTAAATGATTTGAAGCTTTGTATTAAGATGAACCCTTAATTTCTAGCAACTTAACTCCAGCTATTACTCCAAATACATAGCAACAACACACTCCGTTACTCGACACAACCTAGAACACAATCCAACTGAGCATAGCACAAATAGACAACATCAACTCCAATAACGACCTTCATTTCTAAAGCTCTAATACCAAGATGATGTGGATCCATGGATGGACAAATAGATGCTAATAATCACGTGAACGCTCTGAACCTCAAGGTGGTTCGAACAATCAATTAAAGGCAAGGGATAAGCAAGGCTCATATATAACTTAGTGGATGTGACTCACTACTTAAGCTCATGCAAACCTAAGGATAAACTTGATATTATGTAAAAACCAAGCCTTAAGGTTACTTGCCACTATCCCTTACTTAGGGGAATAGATAAAAATTGGACTTAGTTAGCTAAGACTCACACAAGAATATGGATGAAGAAGACAAGAATGAATATCCATTGATGATGATTACGATCGGTTACAAAATGAGTATATATACAACTCATTTATGGCAACTCCTAGGTTATGGTACATTTACTAAAAAGATTTTAGTTAAAGTAGTATATAACATGTGTTTAAGGGAAAAAATTGCCAATTATTAGGAGAACATGTGCATAGTACGTAGTACATTGTTAGAAAAAGCTAGGGATATGTGTCATTTTGTGGATGGTAGGCCTTGATGTGTTGAACTAGTTTTTAGATGGAGGAAGGCTATAGCTTGGTTAGATGATCAAGTCAACAACCTAGAAGCATAGCTTAAAAATACTACAGCTGGGCTAGATGTGTTAATTGCTAACCTAATTTAAGCAGGTTAAAACGTAAATAGCTCTTCACCTGAGGGATAGTAAAGTTCTAGTAAGGGATTGAGTACTTCGGTAAGTCTGTCTTTTGGAGGAGCTTAATTTTTTCCGTGGAAGATTAATGATAAAGAGCTTAATGGACCATGGTTGCTAATCTATGAGCTAGGGAATAGGTGAGTGATTTGGTTTGATTCCTATCAGTGTATGTGAATGTGTGTTCAATCAGTACTTTCTTGCATCAATAGAAGTAGTTTTGGGTTATGTTTAAATGAGTGTTTGTATGAGGTTAGAGATTGGATCATGTTTTATTTGTAGCCCATATTAGATTTGAAGAAGGTTTGTTTCGCTCCTTATGATCTAAATATCATATAAAGAAAAGAGAGGAAGTTTGTGATTCATGAAGCCATTATGGAAAAATGATTTTAAACTCAGTTGTTAGGCTTTATTATACTTTTAGACTAGAGCTCTAAACTTAGCATATTGTCTTAAAACTGTAATCTCTTGGGGTTACTTGTTTATTTTTTTCTTTAATACTGTGAATTGATTTTCTTTTTAGGAGATAATATATTTCATGAAAAGCAAATTTATTTGTATATGATGTTAAATAATAAATAAAAAAAAATTAATATATAATTTTTATATAACAAAATGCAAAGGATAGAGCTCTAGTCTAANTAGTTTTGGGTTATGTTTAAATGAGTGTTTGTATGAGGTTAGAGATTGGATCATGTTTTATTTGTAGCCCATATTAGATTTGAAGAAGGTTTGTTTCGCTCCTTATGATCTAAATATCATATAAAGAAAAGAGAGGAAGTTTGTGATTCATGAAGCCATTATGGAAAAATGATTTTAAACTCAGTTGTTAGGCTTTATTATACTTTTAGACTAGAGCTCTAAACTTAGCATATTGTCTTAAAACTGTAATCTCTTGGGGTTACTTGTTTATTTTTTTCTTTAATACTGTGAATTGATTTTCTTTTTAGGAGATAATATATTTCATGAAAAGCAAATTTATTTGTATATGATGTTAAATAATAAATAAAAAAAAATTAATATATATTTTTTATATAAGTATAATACATACATATATATATACATAGTGCATAATGGTTATTAAAAAACAAAAAAACGAGTATGTTTCTATATAGTATAATCATTGTTGTTAAAACCGTGAGTTAACTATATGATTCTACAAGTTTATGATTTTATGAGATTTTTATTTATTAAAATGATTACAAAATCATTTATATGTAGACTTTTGGTAGAGTTATAAGTTTACATAAACAATTCTAGAAGTTTATCATTTCACTGGTTTTATAAATTCTATACGGTTTTATTGATTTCATATGTACTAAGTTGAGGTAGAATTGCAATTTTGATAACCTTCTATATAATACTTACATATATAATTATAATTCAATTATTTTATGGTGACTCTTAACGTGCTTTTAAGATGACCTATAAGAAGCAGGTGAGCTGAATCTTACACCCAAAAAGGAGGAAGATTTGGGCTTAGTTGTAAGGTTTTATAATGAGGATGTTGTGTGTTTGAGAGTAAGAGAGAGAGAGAGAGAGAGAGAGAGAGAGAGGGGAAGGAGGGGTTGGATATTGTAATACTCCATGGTTAAGCGTTCTATATGGATTTAGGAAGATGTAGTACTACTTTATAAGGCCATGGTGGTGAATACCTTTTTAACACAAGGTTAAAACTTTTGGGTCAAGTAGTTAATGAGCCAATTAGTATATGTTGGCTTGGTTTATCCATTTCTTTTAGCTTATGGCATTACATATTAGTTACCCCATAATTGGATAAATCATTAACTTAAGTCATGATAAAATTCACCATGCATTGTATGACATCTAGCATTGTTGAAAGCTATGAATTTTATATGATGACATGGGGTTTAGAAGTGATTTAGCACCACCTAATACGAATAAAATGACACAAGGGTTTGTTGTGTGTATTATGAAGCTATAGACCACATGTCACCATTTTAGGATGACTTGGCTTCGTTTGGAGTTAGACAGTTTGCAAACTACTTATTGATTATTTGAGCATAAGCGGCTTGGGAATTGATGTGTGGATCTAAATCCCCAACCTATGATCAAGGGGGTCAAACCATAGACACTTTACAATGGTTAGCAGAAGACCACATCCAATGCTTGCATTTATATGGTTACTTATGTGTAGCATATGGTTGACAAATTTCTTTGTCATGTTTGAGAGTGTATCTTACTTCTTTAAGTTGTGATTTTGCTCACCTTCTAGATGTGCTCATATTTGTAAGACTCAAAAACTATAGTATCATAAGAGACTATCCCCTACGAAAATCCTAGACTCATTACCAAGAATAAGGATTTTAAGTATAAATGCCAGGATATAGAAGACCCTATCGTTTTACCTGTATCTTCTGATAATTTTATATATTTGTTATTAAGACCTTGAATATCAATATCTATTTAAAGAATTACATTATAAGGTACTTAAGGAAGAGTTACTACCCTTGTAAAGCTAATCATGTGATCATAGCATGTATTTCTTCTAAGTTCAATTTACTCATAATAGAATTCATATAGATGCTTCATGAATAATCAATCGAATTTAAGATAACATAAATGGAGTTCTCTATCCATGAGTATTCATGATAAGTTGGCATGAATTGGGTATCTTGTGGGGCATGACAATGAAACCTTTTCATCAATCCACTTGTTGATTTCTTAGTTGTGAGAAACAAAGGTCATGTTCCCATTAAAAGATAAAAAGTTACACATTAGTTAATTGTAAAAACATTAAAACCAAGTCATATTTTTATATATTTGCCTTTATCATTATCATTATTATTATTATTGGTTCTAAGCTATATTTAAAATCAAGAGTTATAATTTTGAAGTCATAAGAACTTTAATTTGTATGTGGAGTTACTATATTGATTGATTACATGCAACAACTGTGCTGTTTGACATTAAAGAAGTCTTGATTAGATGACATGTAGAGGGGTGATCTTAAAGAGAGGCGTAGAAGGAGGAACAAGTAAAGTTCATGTCCCATAAGCATGCATGTAATAGTGGATTGAATTTTATGATCGTAAGTGTCCTTAATGAATTCTTCACAAGATAGTTGGTTTAATTTTTTGTAGATGCATTTCGAGAAAGCTTCTATGGTGCTCTCAAACTTAAAATATGCAAAATGTGTGAAAATGAGAGACTACGTCCTATTTATCGATTTTGGATGTTGATTTCAACTGTTGAATGACTTCAAAATGGATGGTTAAGATTGATTAGTATATGACCGTTAGACAATCAAATAGCTATAATTCGTGCCTTGTTTTCGTAAGTATGGGCTTTCTTGATGGTGAGCTTAGACTTAGGCTTATACAAGCCCAATAACTTATAATATCAAAAAGAAATCAAACTTTTTTTTTTTCAAGAAGCCTACTGATAAGGATTGAATCTCTGATACTAATATGATAAGGAATCAAAATGATCAATCCAAAAAGGAATAGCAGCGGATCTGGAAAGAAGAAGAATGGGTATTTAAAAGAAATATGGGTATGAAGAACAGGAAGGTTTTGATGGTGAATGTGAATGAATATAACTCACTAAGATACAAACACAATCAAGGTTTGAGCTCGAAATAGAGTTTGATACGACTCATGAACACTAAACATTGCTTGGGGTTTCAAATGAAGGTTATATGCAACTCACTAACCAATTCAAATAAAGGGGTTTACCACAATCTGAGAACAGGATTGAGAAGAACGTAGGGACAATTAAAGAGTCTAATCAATACATGATAATCCGACAAATGCTAACTCGAGTATAGCCTTACTCGAAAGAGGAAAGTTTTACTTTGTATATTTGTCTGTCTGTTTGTCTATCTATATATTAGTACAAATATTGCTATTTATAGTAAGTCTTAAACCCTAGTGGTAAAACTGTAAGTAAAATATAAAGTCTTAAACCTTAAAGAATTGAGCCCATAAATAAAATAAAAGGAAAAGATGTGTAAGAATATAAAACTGTGCGTTTTACAGAACTTGGCATGCAGTTACTTGGTACGTCTTGAAAAGAGTAGTATTCAAACCGAACGGGGTCAACAGTTGGATGTATAGGTTCAGGAAGGGGTCCCTAACATTTCGCGTGGTTTAGTTGAGACATCAGAGAGATTGACTCATAATTGTTGAGTTTTGGAATTAGTCGACGCTAGTCTCTTGAGATCGTATCGAGTGATTCTTTGGTCTCAAGTACTCAGCCTTATAGTTTCTCGGCACCTTAGCTGATGATAGAGTTGATGTTGAGTGTTTATTTTCCTTCCCCTCGTCCTTCTTGCGATAGCTCGGCCTCAGTAAGAATTGATAGGCCTTAGCTTGGATATAGTTGGAGGCTAATTCCCATCACCTACATATACCATAAAGCTTATTTTGATCCTTTTAAGTCCTTTTGAAGATGAATGAAGCTCAAATGAGCTATAAAAGACCTCTTTTGAACCTTTTTTTTTTCTTTTTTTTTTTTTTCATGTAGCAACCTAATAAGCTAGAGAATAGAGAAATCGATCCAACGATCCCTATTTTGAACTTATCAAGACAAATCTCTTTAAAACATCCCTAAATAGGCAAGATTTCCTGGATCCTATCAATAACCTATTTCGAGTTTACTTATTTAGATTTCCCTAAAACATCCCCAAATAAGCTAGATTTGCTAGACCTTATCACTAGTATAACGAATTGGTCAATGTCATTAAATTGGGATAAAAGCCTAATTATTAAATAGTCCTTTACAAAATTTTACAGGGAATGGGTTAGAGTTGAGAATATCTTTAATGGTACAAAATAATTTTAATGGTATAGAGTACATGTTCACCAACCTATGTGCATTTGAGGTACTTACAATAAAAAATTGTATTCAATAGATAAATACCATTAGAGTTGACTAAAAATGCCCTATAATCGCTAGATTAATATGAGGATTTTACTCACATTTTCCAAACTCTTGAAGAAATTTTCTACATATATAATCAAATCAATCTCTATAACATAATACTAATCTATTGATCATAATATAGTCACAAAAATATGTTTCAAATTTTATCAATCATCTAACATATGTCTTATCCTATTAATACCATATCAACAATTGTATATAATTCTGAGAGATAAGTCCAAATTTGTTATGTTGCTTTTGTTTTTATACTTATTTAGTCTCTTATTTTATTAGTTATTTTTTTATCAAGCATGTTTGTTTTTAGTTGTTGTAATTGTGATTCTCCTTTCCTTAGATCTTGTCAACAAGCAAAAGCCCTCTAAATATGACATTAATCATTAGCTTATTTATCATGAATTTTGTTTATGTAGGTATGTCAAATGTTAGTTTGGTTGAGTAGTTCATATTGATGGCTGTATTTTGTATCTAGGTTTGAATAGGTTTGTTCTTGAAAAATATAATCAATAATAGAACTCATTTTAAATGATGTCTAAAAATCTATACCTTTAGTTTGAACCACTTAGTAAGGATGTTTTATGTCCAGGCTGATCCCTCTTATCAATTATAAAAAAGTTCTAAAATTAATCCACAACATAGTTGTTAAGTCTTCATAAGATAACCATGATTCAATCATTATCATCAGTTTGCTAAATGCTTATAACAAAATATAATGCCCTAAACTCACGACACCATAAATCGCTACGTATCTTTTGGCCTCCACTGACACTGCATGCTATAATTTAAATGCTAAATTCTCCAAGTCACGAATTAAATAACATCTACTAACTTTATTGAATGATAAAACCACTTATAAATACTCAAATTTCTCCATAAATGTATCCCATAAAAAGTAAATAGCAAACTCAACAACACTTGAGGATCTCTTCATTGTAAAATGAAAGTAAATAATACATTATCTACAAAGTTATTGAAACAAAATCAAATCTTTACTCATAATATGGGTAACATTCGTCATCATAGTAACTCTATGTAAGGATCCTCTTGATAGTAGCCATCTCCCCAGTCCTCTTAACCAACATAACCCTCATAATTAGCTCGATAACCATCACTAGCATTATCTTTGAAACTATCATTCCAACTTGTAATTGTAAGGAAAAAGAAAGATTAACCAAAGCTCAGTACATAACACATAACCACATGCTCATGAACAAACCATACATAGTGACATGTGTTAAATGTAGGCAAGTACATCACATACAACAAGTTATTTATCTTTGTATTAGCTAATCACACATCATATAATGAAGGTTCTTGTAACCTTCGTCACCATAGCTCGATTTATCATCCTAATGGTTGAGCATGTCTCTTTGGGCCCCTTTATAACCTACGGTTTGGCATGTCACTTCTGACACCATCTACAATCTTATGTTTGGGTGTGCTACTTTAAGCCTCATCTATTTCAACCTAGATTTATCATAAATCACTTCTATGCAAGACTTTACTAGGGATAACAACCAATCGCATAAATCATCAGGATTGTCTCCTAAGGATTTGTTACTCTAGGCCCCTAAGCCGAGCCATACATAAGCAGCTAGTAAGATAACTTAAACCAAATATTCAATTAGTCGTTTTTAGTGCATATATAAATATAAAATCTAGCCTAACAATCACAAGTAACACACAAGTGTTATGTACCTAAAGTCTGTTAAGTAAACTTGGCAGTAAGCTAACTTAGAAAGAGCAAATTTGCAAAGAAACAAAAGATAAAATCACTTTAGTAGACTCTACAACTTCATATAAACTTCCAGAGGATTCTAGATGAGAGTTTCAAACTAAATACAACTAAATTTGGATTAGAAAGATAGAAGGAAGCAACTATAGGGATTATGGTTAGGAATCTGTCTGTGATCCTTTGTAAAAGGTAAAGCAACAAGTCCACACCCTAGATTACAACCATGGACTTAACCGTTGTTCACCATGGAATGATTATGCCATGGATCATGGCCATGATCCTTTCAGCCAAAATTTTCCTTCAAAATTCTTCGTATCCAACTCTCAAGAGAGAATCACGGTTAAGGCCATTCCCGTGATCTAGCCACTTTGAATTTTCTTTTCTCTTTTCCTTTGAAACATGACAATACACCCTTAGATCCAAAACCCAACCTTATTCTTACTCCATTAACATCAAAATCCCTTCTTTCTCAACTACGTACACATCAAAACATCCCTACAACCCCCTCAAATTGAAGAACTTTCAATAGAGATAAGGAATTGCAAACGTGAGATTGTATTACCTTAGAGATTTGAAGAATCCCTACTATGACTCCTTACATTCTTTTAATCCCACAATCAATCATAACGTTGGGAAACAAAAACACATTCTTTAGAATCAAACCGATGCTTACTTATATACATTAAGGCACTTATCAAAGATCTTTTCTAGGGTTTGTAATGAGTTTTGCAAATTCCACCTTTTTCCTACACCTTCTTCTTGCACTACGAGAAATATAGCGAGTAGGGTTATGATTTTCCAACGAGATCTAACAAAAATTCTTCAAAAGTTAGGGTCTTACTATCTAGGTTTCACCAAAGTTATCGCAATTGTGTCTATTTTTGCTATGCAAAGAAATCCAACTAAGTCTAGGTAAGAAAGGATGATCTAGTGTAGGGTTAGGTAGTGTAACGATCTCACTTCCACAAATGTTATGCGCAAATAAGAATTACCCTTTTTTAAAAATAGTGGAATGCTATACTATCAATGGACTTGCTTGTGAGTAGAAATAAATAAATTTTAGTGGAAACTGTGAACAAACAATAAGTGTATTAGTCTATTGGTAGTACAAGAGAGTAACCAACGTTATATTTTGTGATGAAAGAAAGAATAGAGTTTAGAAAGATAATTAAGTACTAGATTCTATTATTTCTACTCTAATTTAGGAAACAAATTTATCAATTTTGAATGAAAGGTAGATTTTAGCAATTTCTCAATATTGGGATATGGATTTCTCTATAAAAAAAAAAAATGTACGAGTAACAAGTAGTATTTATGATAGTTTAAACATGGATTTTACTCACACTCATTGAATTTATCCTACTTTTGTTTTGTAAATTCTACTATGCAGTAGGAACATTGTATTATGAAGATTTCATCTATACTATCAACTAGCTATTCTGGTTCCTTTACTACTTAAATAACTATGTTAGAATTGATTTCTCATTCCAACCAATTTTTAGCTTTAGGTGAGTATAAGGATTTAAGTCATAATTCTCAAGAATTAATCATTCAAATTAGGAATCCTAGTTTCCATTCGAGGTCTTTGTATCCTATTATGGTATTTAGACCCTATTAGGATAACAAGAGAGAAGGCCTAATGTGTAAGAATTGCTATCTATCTCGATATTAACTCAACACTCAAGTTATACTTAATTATACTATAGAAGTAAGTATAATTCTAAATTTACACTATCATAATACAGAAAAAACAATAACCACAATTATTTCATCATGTTCACACACTACCCATAAGCATAATAAGCACTATTTATCACATTCATAGAGAATAAATATTTAACACATAATACACATGAACATAAAATAGACATTGCATTAAACATGGAAAAAGTATGAGAAACATTACAAAACTGAGCTTCTTAACCTTAACAATGGAGTTCTTCAAGATTTTCCTAATAATCTCCTTGGATTCAATGGAAATCTATAAACCTAAATCTTGAAAAGAGATAAAATTAGCTAAAAACGCTACAAGCATGAAAATACAAGAAAATGTCAGGTAATTATCGGCATGACAGTAAGCAAGGATACTATCATGACTGCGGATACGTATTAAGCACTTCTTCTCTTCATTTTTAATGAAACGATGAGTTTTTTACTTTAGGGGTTAAGTATATTCTCATGACGATAACTGGGTATTATCATGTTGGTATACCTTTCTAGTTTTGCAAATTGGTTCAATTTTGTTTAAGATACTGGCTTGACAGTAGCTAGGCTTACTATTATATTGGTCTTTCCAACTCCAAGTTTCCTTCTTTTTCTTTGTTTCTAGCTCCTAAAACTTGCAAGATTAAACATGAAAAGCTTAAGTTCTTTAAATATATACTACATTTGAACATTTAAACACAAAAATATGAATTACACTTACGTTGAGAAATTATATGTGATTTTAAGGAAAATTAATACACTTTTGCTCAAAAATTTATTAAATCACATATAATTGTTAGAGATATCATTAGGATTTTTAGACATTCCTGTTTCCACTTTATTAGTTCTTGTAACTTAACCTATTTCCCTTTTTATAAATACATCCTTTTATTAATATTACCTTATTTTATTTTTCTATGTTTTATTTTTGTCCTAGGTGTTACATCTTACTCCTCTTAGAGAAATTTTCATCCTTGAAGTTACTTGATTCTTGGAATATCTCTAGGTATTTCCTTCTTATCTCTTCATCCAATTCCCATGTAGCTTCTCATCTTGGGTAATCTGTCAACTGCACTTTGACATACAGTATCTTCCTTCTCCTTAGCTCCCAAACCTTGGTATCTATTATCTTTATCGGTTGCTCCATTGTTGACAGATTCTGTTATAACTTCAACTATTCAATTGCTACAATTGAGCTTTACTTTAGGATGCATCATGAGCATCATCTTGTTCTTTGTTGGGTACATACTTATTCAACATGGACACATGGAATATGTTGTGTACCCCCGCTAAGTCGAGTGGCAATGCCAACTTATAAGCCACCTTACCAATCCTTTCTACTACCACAAATGGCCCAACATACTTGAGGCTTAACTTCCCTCTTAAACCAAATCTGACTATACTTTTTATAGGAGATATCTTCAATAGAACCAAATCTTTTACCTCAAATTCTAAATTTCATTCCTTTGAATTGACATTACTTTTTCATTCATACCTTATCAACAATCTCCTATACCAACTTTGGCCTTATAACTTATCTTTCTCTAGCTTCATCCTATTGTAAGGAAGACGTGTACTTTCTTCCATACAGTACCTCATATGGAGTCATTTTCATTATAGCTTGGTCGTTGTTGTTATAAGTGAACTTGACTAAAGGTAATTATTCATCCCAATTACCTCTAAAGTTGAGTGCATAAGCTCTAAGCATATCTTTTAGGATTTGTATGGTCTACTTAGACTATTCGTCGGTCTAAGGATAAAAAGCCATATTAAACTACACATTAGCACCCAAGGACTTCTGAAAATTTTTCCAAAACCTACTTACGAATTACGTATCTCTATTGAATGTTATGGTAAGTAGAATCCCATGTAGTCTCACTACCTCTTGTACATACAGCTTGGTCAACCTCTTTAACATGTAATTTAATCTTATGGGAATGAAGTAAGCTGTCTTTGTTAGTCGATCTACTATCACCTACACTATGTTGTGCTTTTCCTTAATCTTGGGGAGATGCGTGACAAAGTCCATAGTCATATGCTCCTACTTCAACTCTAGAATAGATAAGGGTTACAACTCTCCAACTAACCTTTTATGCTCAATCTTTACCATCTAACACATAGTATACCTAGAAACATATTCTGCAAATTTATGGTTCATGTTAGTCCATCAATAGTGCTTCTTTAGTCCTTATACATATTGGTACTCTGAGGATTAATAGAGTACCCAAAGCAATGTGTTTCTCTTAAAATTTCTTGTTTTAGCTTTTCTTAGTTTGTACACACAACCTATATCTATACCTCACAACACCTTTAGCATCAATATTGAATTCAATGGCTTTACCTTGTTTTGTTCTACTCTTGATTTCCTGGATTCTAGCATCCTCAAATTGTACTGCCTTTATTCTATCCATAAGAATTGGTTGAATGTGCAAATTTAAAAGCTTAACCCTTACATGTTGAGTCACTATCTCTAACTCTAGTCTGCGTATGTCCTTAAGTAGAGGTTTTTATGATGTGATCAATGTTGATATATTTCCTTGTTTCTTTCTATTGAGAGCATCCGTTACCACATTCACTTTACTTGGGCAATACTGAATGTTAATGTTATAGTCCATGATTAACTTCAACCATGGCCTCTGTCTTAGATTCAACTCCTTTTTCATGAAAATGTATTTTGTGACCTATAAACACTTAACACCTTTTGCCATATAGATAATGTCTCTAAAGCTTTAAGGTTGGAATAGCTGATGCTAACTCCATGTTGTAAGTAAGGTAGTTCTTTTCATGTGGTTTTAGTTGTTAGGAAGCGTAGGCAACACCACCTTCCACTACCCTACTACCTCCCTTCCCCTACATCAGAATACACACTAAATCTTTTATGGAAGCATAATTGTAGATAACGTACACCTTACCGCTCTAAGGTAACACCAACATTAGAGTTGAAAAAGTTTCTCTTTAAGCTTCACAAAGCTTGCCTCACACTCTTCATCCCAAAAAAATTGTAGTCCCTTTTGAGTTAATCTAGTGAGTGGTGTTGCTATTTATAAAAGCCTTTCACCATTCATCTATAATAACTTGCCAACCTAAGAAAACTTTTGATTTCAATCACTATTTGGGGTTTAGGCTAGTCTACCACTACTTTAAATTTTTTTGGGTCAACAAAAATACCCTCCTTATCCGCTATATGTATGAGAAAAGATACCTGCTCAAGTCAAAACTCGTACTTTTGGAACTTAGCATATAATCTTTTTGCTCGTAACCTGCTCAACACCATCCTCAAATACTTTTCATGTTTTTCTTTGCTTTAAGAGTATGTTAAACTGTTGTCTATGAAAATGGCCACAAACTTCTCTAAGAAATCTTTGAAGACCCTATTCATCAAGTCCATGAATGCTGCTAGTGCATTGGTTAAGCCAAACAACATAACTAGAAACTTATGCAAGCCATAGCGAGTTCTAAAATCTATCTTTTGAATATCCTCTTTTTTAATCCTTAATTGGTGGTATCTTGATCTCATATCAACATTAGAGAATACCTAAGCTCTTTGTAACTAATTGAATAAGTTGTCAATTCTAATGAGGGGATACTTGTTCTTTATAGTTACTTTGTTTAGCTCCCTATAATCACTGTACAACCTAATGCTACCATCTTTCTTCTTGACAAAAAGAACAGGTGCCTCTATGGTGATACATTGGGCCTGATAATACCCTTCTCTTATAGCTCTTCTAATAGAGTGTTTAATTCCACCAAACTTTGTTAAAGCCATTCTATATGCAGGCATTGAAATCGACTTAGTACCTATCATCAAATTGATATTGAACTCAATCTCTCTAGTAAGTAATAAACCAAGTAAGTTTTTTGGAAACATATCTAGGAACTTGTTCACTATTGGAACTTCTTCAATTTTCTTATCTCTACTCACCTGTAAGGTTATGATAGCTAACCTGCCTTTACCCCATGATTCATAAGTGGGAACATTCGTCAACCTTTGCCATTCTAACTTTAAAGAGAACTGCTCTTCTCCTGTAGGATCAAATACACCACCATGCTGTTGCAATCTATGGTGGTATGATACTTAGATAGCTAGTTCACTCTAAGTATCACATCAAAGTCTAGCTAGTTCACTCTAAGTATCACATTAAAGTCCATCATATCTAAAACCCATAATAGGCAACACTTATCCTAGACTTTTATGTACACTTCTCCACAAAGCTGATCTAGCATTGCTCCTACTTTTAGAGGAGTATCAACATTCAAAGGATCACACAACAACTTATGTTATAAATCACATGCATGCATAAACACATTAGATATACATGAGTGTCTAGCACCAGTGTCAAATAGGATAAAAGCATTAATAGAGTGTACAAGGATCATACTTACCATGTTGTTTTTTTTTTTCTTTTTTTAAGGTAGTCTTAGTGTTACTATTGTTGTAAAGCAAAGACATGGGTAGGAGCTCGTTATCTTGATACTTGTGGTTTAGGAATTAGAACTCAGACCAATGCCCTTGCATGATGTTACACTAGAGCTTACTATAGAACCATAACTATTTACCTTCCTATTGCCCTATAATCAACTACCTTGTGATCCCTGTGCTTACACATATTGCAAAAGATATGTAGGATTGATTTCTCATGGCATGTCTTATGGGAGTGCTTAACCTTACTACAAGAAAAACAAGCTCCTTTTGGCTAACTACATTGACTCAACTCATGAGGGCCTATACACCAGGGACATCTTCGCACTAAGGCTATTATTAGGGGTAGAGGTGGTAGCATGAACTAATAAGATGGCCTAGGCTGGTAAGGCCTAGCTGGAATGGCTATAAGTCTAACCATTGGTATCTAGTACATAGGTCTCTTTCCCCTATCTTGTGAAGTAACACTCGAACCTACTCTTTTTCCTAGCACTAGTCCTGACCTCTAAAGTTGCTCTTCTCTTTGCTTTTTATTTTGCTCTATGCTTTTTGCTCTTTCGATAGTATGAGCATAAGTCGTCAGTTAAAAGTAGCCTACCCCATATTGCAAGTCTGCCTCTAAACCCTTGAGAAAGTAGTGAGCTCGGGACCTATCATAAGCCTTAATAAGCTCTGGCAGAAACTAGCTTAGGTGATTCAACTTCACCTCATATTCAGCAACAAATCTATTGCCTTGCTGGTAGTTGTAATAGGTAGCTTCCATTATGTCTCTCACACTAGTAGGGAAGTACTTGCTATAAAACATCACTCAAAATTGTTGCCAGTCAATTACTCTCCTAGTTAACCTACGCTCACCTTCCTACTAATCTACAATTGTTCTCTTCAATATGTAAGTTGCATAACTTACCTTACAATCCTCTATACAACCCAAAAGTTGTAAAAATATTTTCAATATCCTCAATCCAATGATGTGCTTCAATAGAGTCTTCTTAAGGTTAAATGGATTCACTTGCTTAGAAAACTTATCCAAGGAGGAATGTTTTTGCTGTCTCCTTGCCAAAATCCCTAGCATGTGGTTTATGGTCTAAAGAAACTACACATTATCAATCGGCACCTATCCTGGTTGTGGTATTGGACCATCCTATATTGGATACCCCCTTATGGTGGTTGTTTGACCTATCTAATAAACTCCACTGGGGGGAATTGCTTACCCCGAAACTACCTCCCTTCATTTCTCTTCATAGGAGCATCCTAACCTCTGCTGAAATTGCCGTTAAAGGTAAGGTTTCTCCTAGGTGGCATTCTATAAAAGATATAAGGATATAATAGAAAGATAAATAATTAAGTTCAAAAGACTAGATATGGACATGGAAGTAAGACATATAATCTCATGAGATAAAAAACATTAAGAAAAGCCAAAATAGACATAAGTTATCTAATTGACACTTAAATCATGTTTTCACCTTATTCCTAACTTTCTTTCTACTTCTTCTTCTTCTTCTTTTTGTGTGATCCTGCTCCTTTGTATTTTATAGATCCATCAATTTAAGCTCCAATACTACTTAATTTATAATACCCTATACTTAAGATACCATAGATCGCTACATATCCCTAGGCCTCTATTGACTCATTAAGATATAATTTAAATGTTAAATTCTCTAAGTAATGAATTAAATAACATCTACAGACTTCATTAAATGCTAAAACCACTTATATATACTCAAATGTCTCCATAAATGGACCTCATAAAAAGTAAATAGCAAACTCAATGACATCTAAGGATCTCCTTATTGCAACATGAAAGTAAATAATACATTATCCCATAAACAGTATTTGAAACTAAATCAAATCTCTACTTATGGGTAATAGTCATCACAACAGTAACTCTTTGTATAAGGATCCTCTTAATAATAGCCGTCTCCCTAATCCTCATAACCAATGTAACTTTCATAATTAATCTGATAACCATAACTAATAGTATCTTTGAAACTATCATTTTGACATGCAATTGTAGGGAATAAAGAAGGGCAAGCTAAAGCTCAATACGTAAAATACAACCACATAAGTGTAAGTAAACCATACATGGTCACATGCATTAAACATAAGCAAGTAAATTACGTACAACAATTTATTTATCTTTGTATTAGCTAATCATACATCATACAATGAAGGTTTTCATAACCTTCATCACCACAGTTCAATTTGTCGTCCTAATGGTTGGCGTGCCTCTTCGAGTCTCTCCACAATATATGATTAAGCGTGTCAATTCAGGTTCCATTTACAGTTCTACATTTCGGCGTAACACTTTGGGCCCCATCTATTTTAGCCTATATCTATTCCATATTATTTCCATGTGAGACTCCACTATGGATAAAGCATTGCATAGTTTATCGGAGTTGTCCCTTAGGAATTTTCCATTTTGAGTTCATGGGTCGAGCCATATATAAGTATTAAGGAAGATAACTTAAGTTAGTATTCAATTAGTCATTTTGAGCATATATACAAATATAAAGTCTAACCTAGTAATCACAAGCAACACATAAGTGTCAAGTACTAGGAGTTCGTTGAGTGGAGTTTGCAATGAGCTAACTTAAGAAGAGCAAATTTGTAAAGAAATGAAAAATAAAATCTCCTTAGTAGGACTATAACTTCTTATAGACTTTCTGAGGGGTTTAGATGAGAATTCTAGACTATATACAACTAAACTTAGATTAGAAAGATGGAAGGAAGCAACTATAGTGATTATGGTTGGGAATCATGCCCATGATCCTTTGTAAAAGGTGAAGCAACAAATCTACACCCTAAATCATGGCTATAGGCTTAGCCATGTTACACTATAGAATGACCATATGCTGGATTGTAAACTTTGGCCATAATCCTCTCAACCAAAATTTTTCTTCAAAATTCTTCACGTCTGACTCTTAAGAGAGAATCATGGTAAGGGTTGTGCCTGTAATCTTTGACCGTGATTTAGCCATTTCAATTTTTTTTTTCTCTTTTCCTCCAAAACATGACAACATACCCTAAATCTAAAACCCAACTTTACCTTACTCTATAAACGTGAAAATCCATTCTTTCTCAACCACATACACATCAAAACATTCCCATAACCACTTATAATCTAAGAATTTTCAATAAAGATAATCACAACAATGAGATTCTATTACCTCGGTGATTTGAAGAATCCCCAATGCATCTCCTTACGTTCTTTTAATTCCACAATTGATCAAAACCTTAAGAAGCGAAACATTCTTTAAAATCAAACCAATGCTTACTTATATTCATTAAGGAACTTAATGATGATCCTTTCTAGGGTTTGAGATGAGTTTCACAAATTCTACCTTTCCCTGCACTTTCTTCTTATACTACAAGAAATATAGTGATTAAGATTATGGTTTTCCAACGGGATCCAACAAAAATCTTGCGAAGTTAGGGTCTTACAGTCAAGGGTTCATTAGAGTTACTATCGCTGAGCTTACTTCTACTACACAGAGAAGTCCAATGAGTTTAGGTTAGAAAGGGTGCCTTGGAGTAAGGTTAGGAATTTTTGGATAGTCCAAGTTTTCTCTTTGTTAATTCTTATAGTTTACTCTATTGCTCTTTTTATAAAATACATCCTTTTTATTAATGTAATGTAACTTTTTTTTTTTTAATTTTTGTCTTGGGTGTTACAAAAAATCTAAATTAAAAATTAAAAATTCCTACAAAAATAGCTTTATATTTTAGCTTAAATGATTAAGTTCGATGAAAATATAATAGCTTGAGAAATCAACTATATGTTGTAAACTTTTAGTGCTCCATACGAGTGTCCATGCTTTGATTTAGCTTCGTCATTTTTTAAATTACCTAGCTATTCTAAGATTGCACACATTTTACTGTACATAATATACATCCATCATACATGAGGAACATCTTTAAAATGTATGATTCATATTGCTATTTTAGTTTGTTTTAGAAAATGTTTGCTAATAAAAAATCATATATAAATACATTACTAGAGATGCAAAAAATTTACAAAACCAATTATCCAAATATATATATATATATATGAAACAAACTAGATAAACAAAATATATTAGTTTTGTCTCAGCTCAATCATGTTTTGGTATGGCAAAAATGTAGCGGTCATTTGAGTTAGTAGACATCACTTGTACAAAAGTTTAGTGATTATGGAATGTGAAAGACCAAAATGAAAAATATTCATGAACTAAAAATTGGAAAACTAATTTTGAATAATTTGTCACTAATACATGTCAAAATCTAGAATTAATGATAAATTTAACATCAACTTAGGAAAGAAATTGCAATAATGGCACAATAAGGAACTATATTACAACAACGTATTATAATCATTAGCTACTCACTCTAGTTTACTAAAGAATGGAAAATAAAATTATTATACTTGATGTTTGTGTTGAATGCCAACATTTAGGGATTGGGTATAGAGATTAAGAGATGAAAGTCAAATTGCATATATCCGAGACTAAGAAATGAGAGTAAAGGCAAAATGTGTTATCCTAAGAGTGAAATTTTGATCAAGAAGGAGTAGAGGCATTGAGGTGGGGAGTTTAAGAGTAATGTGAATAAGGTCTTGGAGCTATGGTTAGCTCGTTTTTTTCTCCTCTTTCATAAAAGGTTGCTCTTAAAAAAAAAATGAAAATGCTATTTGTATTTTTTGAAGTGAGACGTAGTTCGTTGTGATTTAACATTTTAAATTATAATTACAAATAGCTTAGATCCTCTTCAAAACTCGAACCATGAACCCTTAATATAAAAGAACGACATTTCTGGTATTGTTCATGTCTCGATTTAATTTGATTTGGTTCTACAAATAGTCCTAGTGTTATGTGACAAACTTAAAGTTATGCTATGATTGCTTTGTAAGACTAGTGCATAGTATGTTGTGACTAATTGAAACAAAATAATTAATATATGTAACCCATCTACTGTTAACAATACTAAAAAGTTCCACTTGAAGCTTGAATTTGCCTCCATTCTCTATGAATATGGGAGAAAAGAATAAAATAAGTAGATAATCTAGTTAATTTATAAATACAAGAGGTTCTCATTTTAAATGGGCTTATAGGTCAAACCTAAACATGTTTATGAAATCTGTTAATATATGAGTTTGTAAATGTGTTTTATATGCTATATGGATACAATAGGATTTTCCTAATCCTCTCTTCCCATAAAAAACTTGTAAGGAATTAGAAACTTCATAAAGAGGAGGGATTGTTGTTTAATCTTTATTAGTATCCTCTTTTGATATAATATTACAATATTTGGGTAACTAATCCTTGCTCTTCATACATAATCATCTCAATGATGTATGAATCAAAATCCAATGTTAAACAAAATCGATGACCTATGTAACTAAAGTAAGAAATCTTTAGAGTTGAAGTCACAAATTCTGAGGAATTGGTATCAAAATCATAGTGCAACGTATATCCCCTCTTCGAAGCATGACAGTGTTTACAATGGGTCTAAATAGGATTAACTAATTTGTTCATCAACTCAAGTTTTACTTACATAAACTTATTTATAATCCTATATGTTATGCCTCAATTGATGGATGGCATATCAAATTGCCTCTCCCTATTGTAGTTATATCATCTTACAAGTTATTTTTATTTATTTCTATTTTTATTTTCTTCCTCGATTTTGCATCATTTTTATAGAACTATTATCCAAAGTGTAATTAGTATAATGGTAGTTCTCAAATCCCTTGAGGATGATCTGGTTTGATACCACTCTATAAATACAAAAGATATCATATATGGTGTTATTGAAGAGAAGAAAATGATGGAAATTACTGAAAATGGAGACAAATAGGTGAAAATGAAATGGAATATAATTTGTATTCTTGTATCCAATAATTACTGAGAAACCCAAATGATATAGAAAGAAGCATATTCATTTCTTTTATTTTTTTGGAATTATAACAATGAAAATAAAGAGAAATGAAGTTGGACAAAGTATTCCTATCTTATTTTAGTAAAGATTCCTTTTATTTGTTCTTATTCATTCTTTTCCATTTCTTTTCAATTTTGGAAGATAAAGAAATGAACGATAAAGTTGAAAAGTTTCTAGCTATTTCCTTCAATTTTCCCATTTTTAACAATTTCCATTTATTAATCACGGTCAAAGTATGTGGTGAGATTTCATTTTATGTATATCCTTTAAAATGGTATAATGACATAAATAGAAAAAAGAGAGAGGGTAAAGATGTTTGTATTAAATAAAATTATTGTACTTGATGCTCATGTTGAAAGCCAACATTTAAGGATTGGGTATAGAGATCGAGATAAGAGTGAGATTATGAGTGATTGAGATTGAGAGATGAGAGTGAAGGAAAATTGTGTTATGTCTTGAGAGTGAAATTTTAATGGAGGAGGAGTAGGGGCATTGAGGTTAGGAGTTTAAGAGTAATGTAACTTAGATCTTAGGGTTAAGGTTGGTCCCCTTTTTTTCTCCCTTGCATAAAAGATTGGCATTCAAAAATTAAAAAAAAAAAAATTGCTAGTTGTATTTTTTTTTTTTAAAGAGAAGTAGTTTGATGTAGTTCAATCTCTTAACTCGTAGTTACAAATAGTTTGGATCCTCTTTCAAAATCAAATTGTGAATCCAATTTTTGTATGAAAGAACCACATTTGTGATTTTGCTCAATTCTTAATTTACTTGATTTGGTTCTACAAATAGCCTTAGTGTTTAGTGACTAAAGTAAAAAGTTTTAGCATCGTTGCTTTGTAGGACTAGTGCACTGTATGTTATGATTGGTTTTGAAAAAAATTATTAATGTATAAAACTCATCATACTAAAAAATTTCACTTTAAGTTGAAATTACTTCTATCCTCTTCAATGAATATTAGAGGAAAGGATAAAATAAGTAGATAATTAAGTTAATTTATAAATATAAGAATTTCTAATTTTGAACTTGCTTGTATACCAAACCTAAACATTTTTAAGAAACCTGGTTAATATATTAGTACATTAATGTGTTTTGGATGCTATACCCACACTTGATAACGTTTATAATGGGTTTAAATGAGTTTGACTAATTTGTTTATCATGTCTAGTTTTACTTACTTAAACCTACTTATAATTTTATGATGTTATGCCTAATTGATTGATTGTGTATCAAATTGCCTATCCTTATTGTAATTACACAATCTTACAAGCTATTTTTATCTTCTTCTTTTTTTCCCCCTTGAGTATGTATCATTTTTATAGAGACATTATTTAAAATATAATTGGTCGAGTGGTATTCTCAATTTTCTAGAGGATAAGAAGGTTTGATCCCTCTCTTATACATATAAAAAGAGATCATATATGGCGTTATTAAGATAAAAAAGATTGATAGAAATCCGTAGAAATGGAGAGAATTAGGTAAAAATAAGAAGAAATATAATTTGTATTCTTGTATTTGGTAATAGTGAAGAGATAAAAAAGAAATAGAAAGAAACATGTTCATTTCTTTCGCTTGTTTGGAATTGCAAAATTGAAAATAAAGAGAAATGAAGTTAAACAAAACATTCCTATCATATTTCTTTCTCTTTGTTTCCATTCATTCTATTCCATTTCTTTTCAATTTTGGAAGATAAAGAAATGAACTATAAAATGGAAAGATTTTCCAACTATTTCCTTCAGTTTTTTCCATTTTTAACAATTTTCATATATTAATCATGATTGAAGTATGTGGTGAGATTTTATTTCATGTATATCTTTTAATGAGGAATGATAGCATAAATAGAGAAAGAGAAAGGGTAAGGATGTCCACATTAAATAAAACTATTGTACTTGATATTTTGTGTTGAGTGCCAACATTTGGGGATTTGGTATACAGAGAGAGACAAGAGTGATATTGTGAGTGAATGAGATTGACACATGAGAATGAAGGCAAATTGTGTTGTCACAAGAGTGGAATTTTAATCAAGAAGAAATCGATGCATTAAGGTTGAGAGTTTAAGAGTAATGTGACTCAGGTCTTGGAGTTAAGGTTGGCTAGTTTTTTCCCTTACATAAAAGGTTAGCATTCAAAAAGTTAAAAAAAAAAATTTTGCTAATTGTATATTCATTTTAAATGAGAAGCAGTTCAATGCATTCAACCTTTGAAGTCATAATTGTGAACTGTGTGGATCTTCTATCAAAATTATTGAATCGTGAACCTAAACACGCTTTACAATGTTTATAATATGCTTGAAGAGGACTTGAATTGTTTCTTTATCATATCCAATTTTACTTACATAAACTTATTTATAATCCTATGATGTTGTGTCCCAATTGATCAATTGTGTATTAAATTCCCTATCCCTATCGTAGTAATATCATCTTACAAGTTATTTTTAGTTATTTCCATTCTTTTTTTCCCCTAATTATGAATCATTTTTATAGAAGCATTATGTGAAGTATAACTAGTTGAGTGATAGTTCTCAAATCTCTTGAGGATGAGAAGGTTTGATCCCTCTCTTACACATATAAAAGAGATCATATATGGGTTATTGAAGAGAAAAGAAATCGATGGAAATAAGTGAAAATGGAGTTCTTCTTTTTGTTTGGAATTGCTAAAATGAAAATGAAGAAAATGAAGTTGTGCAAAGTATTCCTATTCTATTCTAGTAAAGATTCATTCTATCTGTTTTCATTCATTCTTTTCCGTTTCTTTTCTATTTTGCGAGGAAAAGAAATATAGTACAAAATGGAAAGGTTTCCAATTATTTCCTGCAATTTTTCCCATTTCAAACAATTTCCATATATGAACAGCGGTCATAGTATGTGGTGAGGTTTCACTGCATTTAATGGTTTGATGGCGTTAATAGAGAAAGACGAAGGGTAAGGATGTAATTCTAACTTTTCAAAATAACAACCCATACGTTGACCTTCCTGAGCCTCTGTCCCGTTCCCTCTCTCTCTAGCCAACTCAAAGACACTATAAAGAAAGTAACGCATCAACGTAAGCAAACACAACTAAGGGGAGAGAGAGAGAGAGAGAGAGAGAGAGAGAGCTCAACAGTTTCTTGAGCTCATTCTCCAATGGCGAACTGGATAATTGTCATAGCTTTGGTAGCATCGTCAACATGTTTGTTGATAATGGCAGTGAAACATTGGTTGGTTTCGAGAAGAACTCAAAACCATTTCTGTAAACAAGGAATCAAAGGACCTCCTCGTCGTTTGTTCATCGGAAACATGAAAGAAATCGTAGAAATGATGTCGAAGGCTTCCTCACAACCTTTCCCTACCCCTTTCTCTCACAACATTCTCCCAAGGGTTCTTCCATTCTACTATCATTGGAAGAAAATTTACGGTAATTACGTCTTCTCTTTTCTACTACATAATTCAGTTCATACTTTGCCTAAATTAAATATCTTCATATGTATATAGTTAATGTTCGATTAAACATGGGTAAAGCCGTGATCATCGTTACTATGTATGTTTCCTAGATTTGAATATCCTCAAAGTTTGATCATTAGCATTTGAATTTCGTTCCCACTTCTAAGTTCCAACCATGCCCGAGCAATAATTGATCCTCCAGTGAGTTTTCGCTACTTCTACACAATGAAAAATTTTTAAGAATCTGCGCCACCCGAAAGCCAAATAGTGCTAAGCTCCTGTGGTGCTTCAAAATTTGCGATTTTTAAAATGCATGGTTATAATTTAATGTCTGAGTTCAGGTTAACTCTTTTGCGGCTTTTCTGGCTTTTTTAAAGAAAGCTTGGATGCTTCCTAAGCTAGTTTTTGGACTGCTTGCCACCAACACCATCGTCACCTCCTCCTCGGTCGTCACATTTCATTTTCATACTAAAATATTAAATTAATTAACTTGTAAAAGCAAATTTTTATTATATAATACTAATATATTTATTTGTTTTCCGACTGTCCTCTCAATTATTTAATATCATTTACTGTTGTGACGAGAATGAAACAGTCTTGATCGACAAATACAGATTGTTGTGTGATGATGATGGATGTAATATATTTTAAAAAGAGTCAAAATCTTATGGCTATTGGTTCCAATTTTAGATCAAAGCAAAGTTCATTCTCATATATACATATATATATATATATATACATACACACACACATATTTATATATATAACATCAAATAGTACTGTGATTATGCAATTTTAGTCATTCTCGTATTATCATTGTGCTGTTGTTACATGTAATGACTCGCTTGAAACGCTAATTCCTACGAACACGACTTTTGATGGAATGATACGCAGCTTCTTCTCTCAGAATTTAATGCTCTCTGATAAAAAGGTAATTATGTTGAATTCTTTTTATCAATTGTTTTTCCGTTACAACTAAACTGATGTTATCCTTATCCAGTATTTCGACCTACTGACTGTAAAATTGTTAGATACTAGTGATTTAGGTGTTTTAGGACATCTGTTAAGATTTATATATGAAATATAAATGTAATTTATAAAAATGTTGAGAATTTAGAAAATTTTTTTATTGGACATCTCAATAAGTACTTTGAGTACTTATTAACGTTTTCTTACATAATTTTTTTATCAATTTACAAATTCTTTCATGGGTTCTTCTAGGGAAAACATTTCTCTTATGGTTCGGGCCGACACCACGTCTCACCATCGCCGATCCCGACCTAATTCGCGAAATTTTTACTGCTAAATCCGAATTCTATGAGAAGATCGACTCACAGCCGCTTGTGAAGATGCTTGAAGGTGAAGGACTTCTCAGCCTCAAAGGAGAAAAATGGTCACACCATAGGAAGATCATATCACCCAATTTCCACATGGAAAATATTAAAGTAAGAACAAATTAAACATGAATACTTTATCTACCGCAAAATATTCCCAATATTGAAATTTAATTATATATATATAGTTGGTGGTGCCAGTGGTGGGAAAGTCAGTGATGAATATGTTAGAGAAGTGGGAGGCAATGTGTTGCAAGTGCGGGAAGGTGGAAATTGAAGTATCACATTGGTTTGAGAACTTAACGGAAGATGTGATTGCAAGAGTGATATTTGGGACAAGCTATGAAGACGGAAAAGATATTTTTGGACTTCAAGCTCAACAGATGGTTCTTGCAGCTGAGGCTTTTGAAAAAATCTTCATCCCTGGCTATAGGTACGTTACTGAGAAAAGGAATGTCCTAATC
>JAMXBB010000007.1:32593155-32652747 GCA_024138015.1 Lumnitzera littorea | reverse complement strand
CCTAATCCCCCCCCCCCCCCCCCCCCCCCCCCCAAAAAAAAAAAAAAAAGAAAAGAGAGAGAGAGAAAAGCATTTTTATTTCCTTATTTATTTTTTTAATCTTTGCAGTGAAGTATGTAATAAGTTTGAAAGGGAGGAAAGGTTTGTTTTTAAATTTATTAACCGGTGTCTGTAGGTGGCATTCGTTAATGGACTTTTAAGCAATAACGAACAAATTAACCATAACTCTTGTTGTGTATCCATCACGAAAAAAATATGTTATTGTTTTCGTGTTTGTCCTTTAATATTTTTAACTGCATATAAAAATTTCATAATAAATCGAAATTCCTCATTGGACTTCTGAGAGATAAATAATCCAAAACCTCTAATTATTGCTTTCTCGTTCGGTTCATGCTTTTTGTCAGTCCGATGATTTTCAAGTACTTGAAACTTGAATGATATTTTTTTTTTTAAATAATTTTTCCTTCCCATCCAATCTAGAAAACGTTATGAATAACGAAATACATGTGACTATTAAATATCCTACCATAGGAATATTTTTTTAGTACTATAGAAGATCATATTAATAAGTAATGATATAGGTGATGATTTTATTTTTAATGAAAAAATACCGGAATCCGTAGTTCAATATAATTGCAAAATATTCTTTAGTGCATACATATAATATTCCTAAATAATATTTACTTATGAGTAGGAAAATCGTTATATATTTACTTATGCAATTGGAATCGGAGATATCTATTATAAGATAGAGATTATGGTTGAAAAAGATCAATTCGTTAAGGAGATTATAAAATGCATATGAAACACAATGTGATACGTATTGTTCTCATGCTTTGAATATTATAAACTTTTCCTCGGTATTTTCATTACGCATCCTATTATTCATTCTTGTTTTAAAAACATTGTTATCTACATTAACGATATAATTTATAAAATTGTGAGTCAAAGTCAAATAAAATAACCTAATTATTGAATAGATACAGGACACAAAAATGATTCGAATCAATTAAATAAACTTGACCAATATTTTAGAGATTGCTTAGGAAATATGGCCATCATATAAGCTCACGGGGGTCTTCTGATGAATTAGTGCACGTCAGTAATAAAAAATAAAAAAGAAAAAAGAATAGGAAAATGATTGATTTTCAAAATTTGGGGGATATCTTTATTTTTTCTACTAAATAGATGTTTTGTTTTTAAGCCATTTTTTAAATAAGTTGGAGCTGGTGGCAAACTAGAGCCTATAGTTAATATTTTAAAAATTAAACATATTTAGTATCTCATTTATTTTGCACTTAGATAAAAATTTAACATTTTATCACGACAAATATTAATTTAATATTTAAAAGAATTTGCATATTTCGGAATGGTATTCATGAGTTGGTGTTCACTATTAGATTTTCACCATTTTTTTTCACCAGATACTGACTTATCCTAATGATTTTCGGCATGTTTGTTTACTCATCTGAGCACCCTGTTCACAATTTACAAATGACCTCAGCTTTCTACCTACGAGGAAAAACATAAAATCTTGGGAGTTGGACACGGAGTTAAAAAAATCCCTAATGAAGCTGATTAATCGCCGGAAATCAGAAAGCCGTGGCAGTGACAGTGGCAACAGCAGGGGCAGCGGCACCGACGCCGACGTAGTGCTCGATAAAGGTCCAATCCCAAAGGATCTATTGGGACTAATGATTGAAGCCTCGAAGTCCACAACATCAACATCATCAACTTCTAATTCTGTTGCAGCAGTCACTGTGCATGACATCGTTGGAGAGTGCAAAGCCTTCTTCTTTGCTGGTAAAGACACCACATCAAACCTGCTGACGTGGACGACACTGCTCCTGGCTATGCACCCTTCATGGCAAGTACGAGCACGTGACGAGGTTTTTAGGGTTTGTGGGTCACGTGATGTCCCCACCAAAGAAGATGTGGGGAAGCTCAAGACGGTATGCTCTTTTGTCCCTTTCCATGGTTGATAAAATTATCTTTTTGTTTCGAACCATTATCTTTATATATATATATATATTCTTTAATTAAAGGCCAGGCCCCATTAATCTTTCCTAGGAAACTTGTTGAATATTTTTGAGAAAAAATACATTTTTATCTTTCTAAGATTTCTTATAGATTTTACGAGAATTTAAAAAAAATATTTCATCTCACTTCTTTACTAATACACTAGATTATTTGTTATTAATGAAGTATTTAAGAGAAATAATAAATAAGTGTACTAAAATCTAGTATAGTTAAGATACTTATTAAAGAATTCATTGAAAATATAATAAGTTCCAAAGCTCTTAAAATATAAATATATATATATAACGAAAATTGAAGAAATTCCCATAGAGGTAAAAGTGAAATGACTTAAGAAAATTTAATATCAAAATTAGGGTTTGAAATTGAGATTTGAAACTTCAAAGCTTAAGTGTGGTTTAAGATGTTAGTTGATGATTATTGTCAATTTGTGTTAACAGACATTTCTCGTGCTAACGTTTAAATTAGCTTGACCTATAATATCTGTTTATCAACTAATGTCTATATGGATCCTTTTTAGTTTGTTAAATAGTGTATCGAATATGATGAATGGTAAATAATAATAAATAGACCCCGTATGGTCCAAGATAAAATGATTTTTTGTCTCTTTGTTCGGTGTTTCGGGGAATGCTGAACTGCCTCGTTTGTTTTATTAGCAAAAGCAAAATCTAGTGGCAATTTCTTTCTTTCTTGTTTTTTCCCTGCTAAGTAAATATTAAAACAAGTGTTTTGATAATTGGGCACCGTTATCTAGGCCCTGCACGACATAGGACAATAGGACCTAATGTAAGAGTTAAGCACGGGTCCACGAAGGTCCCATGACATATCACATTATGTTAATATATTATTGCATTCAAGAGAAACGTTTTATACACGGGTACTAACGACCATGAACGTATGGCAACTCACAAGAGAGCATTTCTTCTGGATGTATATGTATGCGATAAAAAATTTTGGATTATGTACTATATATGTATTCTATCGTTTATTTATTTCATCATTTAGATTTGATTCTCGAGATGAAAGACTTCAAATAGATTTTAACTAATATAATTTTTTATGATTAAATCGATATATTCTATACTAAGGCTCAAGATTGACTACTTGAATCAATTGGTTCAAATTAAGCTTATCTATATTGAAAAATAACTACAATAAATTGTGGTCCATTTTATAAAATTTTCAAAAATAATCATTGTGATATCTATTTGTATTTTCTCATTTGGCCCATGAAATGATTGACTAGTTATATATTTTGTCACAGATGAGCATGATCATTCACGAATCCTTACGATTGTATCCACCAGTAGTAGCAATGATCAGACAGGCCAAAACAAATGTAGAACTTGGGAGGTACAAAATCCCCAAAGGAACGGAGATCCTAATCCCAATCATGGCCGTCCATCATGATCAAACCTTATGGGGTGACGATGCGAGCGAGTTCAATCCGGCTCGGTTTGCCGAGGGCGTTGCTCGAGCAGCAAAACACCCGTTGGCTTTTCTTCCATTCGGCTTAGGAATCCGGATGTGCATTGGGCAAAATTTGGCCATATTACAAACCAAGTTTACACTAGCAACAATATTGAGACGCTTCTCGTTTCAACTTGCACCTAGTTACCAACACGCACCAAATGTGCATTTGCTACTTCATCCAAAATATGGTGCACCTATTATTTTCCAACGTCTGACAGAAACTGATGAACCAAATCATCCCATAGTACTCGATGGTCTATGTTGTAATAATACTAAATAACCAATATATTCATTGCCCAGGAAAGTCCTTATCAAATGCTGACCTCAATACGATTATTTGCCTTCGATTCTTTTTTTTTTTTTTTTTTCTTTTCCTTCTTAGATACAAGTTTATAGATGTATAATTGCGCCGGCCTGTAATTGTTTATTCTTAAATGTTGTCTTTGCCCTAGCAAGTAGAAAGTTAATAGATATAGGTATAGAGGTGATGCACCTATAATACGCAGCATGCCCTCGTGAAAAAGTGACTTTATGAGAAGACGTGCATAATGGCTTTCTAGCCCTTTTTGTTCAATAATCATTTATTGTCTTTCTTTCAAAACATAGCCATTAGGCCATTTTTATTGGTCAAGCACTCGGTATGAAAATAAATCCTCTTTATTTATTTATTTATTTATTTTTAATTTATTAGTTTAAAATATTATCTCATATAATTAACGATTAAAATTATAAAAAATATGATAATATTATAATAATATTTAAAAAATTTAAATAATCTTAATCATTTATTTGTAAATTGAGAAAATTTGAAAAAAAATTAAATAAAAAATATCCAAATCCCACTCGATACAAGTAATTATGCTAATGTTAATGACCCCTTGTGGGAAGTTTTTGAGATTTTAAAGCTATCTCCTCGTTAAGGAATTGTACAGGACCGAGGCTACATGTACTCTTTTATTTTCTTGTCTCTTTTTGATGACGTCTGACTTTTTCCCTTTCCTTGCATGAATTTCTTTCTCTTCTTCTATAGTTGTTTTGTGAAGGCCCTTTTTTTTTTTATTTTATAATGCAAATCTTATAAATAATATAAAAATATTTGGAGATCCTTTGGATAAAAGAATGAGGTTCTTAAATTGAAGAGTTCGTCAAAATTTTCATATAGCACCCATCAGATCTGTAAGGATACTGATGATTAAGTACTTCTATGGAGTCCTTAATAATATTAGTAATTAAAAGAACTCTTCCTTTTCATGGCCTCTCTACTTTATTTTCAAGGTTTTTAAAAATAGCTTAATAGCATTTTTAAATAGTATCGTCCCACTTTATTATCTCCACTCTCTCTTTTTAGCAAAACCATCTCCTCTCTTTCTTTCAAGTGACAGATCGAATGATTTATCAGACAAAGAGGAAAAAGAATAGAAGTCAGTCCTTCACAGAGGATCACTCTTAAAATAAAGAACCAATTTGACCTCATAAGGAGTCTATGTCCTCATGACAAGGCTTTGGCATGAAGATGATCTCATAAGCTCCAATATCAAGATAAATGTTGTATATAATTGAGGAATACATAGAACAAAAAAGAGTTTCAGGAGAAATATTATAAAACAAATTTAGAAGGGTTACTAAGTATATAAAATGAAAAATAATAAAAATATTAGAAGAATTCTACTCTTTAAATATTAATATGTTGTCAAGTCCTTTTTAGCCCACCGAAAATCTCTTAACTGAATATATAAGATTCAATCCCTTCCCCACTCCACCCCGGCCGCGCCCCCCCCGCGCCACCCACACCCCGACCGCTGCTGCCACCGCCACACCCCCCCGCAATCACTATATATTAATCGGCTGAATGTCATCTTTTATATTGAGGTACTTGTGGTAGGTTTTTGATCAAGCACCTTTAATTAATTATTGATATATGGTTTTTCATAATTTGAATAGTGGAGATTTTCTAGAAAATTTTAATAAATTTAAAAATCTATCTGTTGAAAAGTTATTGGAAGAATATAATATATATCATTTCTCCCATATGAAATATCCTAATAAGGAAATTATCTTCTAATATAAAATATCAACAATTAGGGTATAGATGTAAATTTAGTGGATCTAGTTTTTTTTTTTTCCCTCTTTCTATCCACTCGATATGCTATATTTAATGGGTAGGGTGAAATAATCTTGCTCGATTCCAATAATACCACAAAAGTTTAATTCAAAATGGTGAGATAGTTAGCCTCAAAAGCCTAAATACTCACGACAATAAGTTTTTCGCCCTGAACCTTAATTAGAACTTTTTTTTTTTTTTTTTTAATTTTCCAATCATGGCTCTTTCATAAATTGACAAGGTCGAATATTTAGGGAAACCAATTATAGACCATAATCTTCAGGTAAGACCTACCGAAAAACTTTGAACCACCTCATCTATCTATTCACTTCATCAATTTTCCTCCTCTATTCCATAAAAAAAATTGTATTGCAATATTTACTTGATACGAATAGCTATTCGGTAGGGAGGAGAATCCCATTAAATAATGAATAGCTACCTCTATATCAAACCCTATGAATGGTTATTGTAATGCTACTTAGGCATTCATCAAATGCCCTTATTCTCTTCCTTTTTTTTCTTTTTCCTCTTCTTCTACTCCTCCTCCTCCTCCTCCTCCTTAAGTCACCAAACCTATAGGCCATTGCCATACCTTGACTCATCATAGAAACTAATCGCCACACTATAATCACTAGACATATGCCTACATGCTATACCTATGCACTAAACCCATCACAACTATAGGTAGCTCAGTAAGCTTGTGTAGTAAAAAAATGAGGTCTCTACAAAGTAGAATATAGTTGTTGATGAGGATGACGATAGGTTAGGGAGGGACCTTTGGTGATGGAGGGAGAAAGCCTAATTGAGAGAGTTGAAAGGATTCTCATTTGAAATATGAGATGACAATGTGTTGAGGAGAAGGAAGATGAAGATTACTAGTTGGAATTTGAGATTGACTTAAGAGGATAAGTAAGTGGGAAATGGATAGGTAAATTGGAAAAGGGCCTTATTATGATTGCTATAATAGAGGCATTGGAACTTAAAAGGTAGAAGAAGAATAAAAGTGGCTACCATTTCTAAAAAAAGAGGGCAATATAATCATTTTTATTCTATTACTAGCATATACCTTAGGTGTTTCTTACTGCAATTGAGTAATGTAATAGCTATTAAATTATTAATAATTCTATTATGGGTGAATTATATTCAGTGAAGTAAACATGTGGTATGTTTGCTATTACAATCTAGTACATAAACAAAACCTAGAGAATTGGTGTTAGTGGAAAATGCCTTTGAACCTTGATTGCAACTTTTTTTTTTTTTCTCGATCCTAACTTTTTACATCAGTTTATTACAATTTGGGTTTGATTCCGAAACTCCTTCAATAATATACAGTTATTCTTACATGTATGAATTTAGTTTGCATCCATTCTAAGTTCTTGTAACATCCTCCATTCATCACAATATGTTGAAGGCAATCTCTCACTATTAAGAAATAAGCTTTAAACAAAAGACAATCGGCTATTCAAGTTAACTCAATAAATTAGCAACCATTAGCTTTAAGGTTCATTATCTAAATCACTATTGAAAGAAGTCAAAGAACACATAAGATAAACCTCATGTTTAGTATCTTTGAATTGACCACTTAACCTATATAAATCAACTTCATTGTCTAAATCACTATCCCCAATGTCAGTATCATCACTGACAATGTCTTCTAACATATGATAGTCCATTCGTCTTAAAATGCTTAGCTAATTGACATTGCAAATGGCTTCCTCTATAGTCATGAATACATTTGAAACTTGCTCATCCATAGAAGTGGGGACTTCACCATGATAAATTCATGTATTGCACAGCTTGCTAATCCTGTATGTAACAAATCATGCTCAATAACCTAATTAGAGTGTCAATCCATATTTAAGCAATCTCGATCAGGACATCGAATGTAGCCATAAGTCTTCCATGCAAGTGCTCTCTACTTGTTATGTGTAATAGCAAACTCATCACTATGAAATGTTGCCTCCAAAATTCTAGTGTAATTTTATTTTTTTGAGAGCCTATTTAGAACTTTTTTGTTTTCAAGGAGAAGAAAATTTCACTTATAGTGAGGATTTTGTGGCAAAATTCTAAAATATAAAAATGTTATGAGCGCTTTATCGGTCAATTTGTTTTTTTGTTGACTTTAAATATGGGAAAAGGGAATAGACTTACTTTAGAGCAAATTTAACAATTCAAATTACTTTTTATTCAAAGGATTTTTTTTTAATTTTATTTGAGGTGAATTTAAAATTGATCGAATTGTATACTCATCAATTACTAATATTAGTAAACAACCAAAAGCAATTTGATTATAATTCAATTCGTGACTATCATAAGTAGAAAGCTCATATTCTTTAGTCTAACTAGGTATATCTATCATATGACCATTAACTAAAATATGCCTACGGTTAAACAATTGGTAGGCTTGAGGAATAGTTGAAGCTATACCCAATCAGAAAAGGATGTTATCCAAACGCATTTTAAGTAATTGTAGTAAAACTTGACCTATTAACTCTTTGGCTTTTCCAATGATATGAATGTATTTAAGTAATTATTGTGAGGGCACCCTCAAGCACTCATGGTATCATTATGAACATAAAAACCAAAACTATAAAAGCTTAAAAATATACATACTCAATTAAGATGTGATATGATTGCAACACAATATCTCGATTGCGACCCCATCTACATAATTTAAACCTAAAGAAGCATGAATTATATATTTTGCGAAACACCGTGCTTACCAACGCTATATGTCTTTCTTTCTGTGCTAATTAGTCCGAAAATATTCAATCCTTTTCTTGACGCAGCTTAGCCGAGCTAATCATCACATTAGATCAAAGTGTGGTTACTTGCAAAAGTTAGGTCAAACACACTCAAAAGGAGAATAATAATAAAACATAGCACAACTACTTTGCTGATACAATATTTTTCAACAATGAATTATTGTAATTTTAGTTTTCTACTTTTTCACCATGAATTGTCGTACACGTGGAGACTAGATAGACCACACTTACAATAAACTGACCGTAAATAGAAAGGGTCCATGGAAAGAGAAAAGCAATCCAAATGATTTTAATGGAAAATTCATTAGACCGCAAGAAAACGAAGCAACGGAATGCACTTTGTCATTGTGGAAATTTTGTTATCCGTAAAATCCATTAGACTACGTATAAGCGCTAAAGAACCGTAGCACCAATAAATGTTGATCCGGTTGGTTTGTAAAATGAAATAAAATAGGAATAGTATTGTAATTCTTCAGGAATTGAATAGAGAAGTTATAGCATTATTTATAGTTATTTTGAGATCTTACAAATTGATAAAAAAAAATATATACTTTATAATATTAAAGGGTATAACTATTTCTATTATCCTATTATTATGCTGTAGCAATTCCATGGAATAGTTATTTGGTCAATCAAATACAGAAATAGGTCTACTAATTATTATATTTTATCTATATGAAATCAATCAAACATGCCATCAAATTATTATAATAGAAAGCAAAATACGCCAACTCGAGGAACCATTAATAGTCAAAAAGGGGCAGTCATAAGTTGATCGCGTATGGGCACCCAATGGAATGCCATCTTCCCGCATGACTGTTGGCTGGCTGCAACGATCTATAACTTACTTGCCCTTGCCTTGGTTGACTGATGCACATGTCTTTGGTCGATGGTTCTCGATCACGACATCTAAATTTTGATTTCCTTTCCTATTTAACAACCACTAAGCTGTATTGTTCTGTGCGGTTGACATTAATTATCAACATTACATTATGGAAGATATAAACATGTATGTATCTTTATGATTTATTTATGTATGAAGAGATTAATTATATCTGACCTTTCACTATAAGGGGAAAAAAACAAAAAAAACAGAGAGAGAGAGAGTGGTAAATCAGTTAGAGTTTATAGACTAGTTTCTTCGTTGCTAACATATATCAAAACTTTTTTTTTTTTTCTCACTATAGCAATAGCTTGGACATGAGTGATACTTTTTTAAAATATCCACTGTAAAGTTTACATTACTATAAACTTATACGAGCACTCAAGCTTGCTAATATGTAATTCAACATGGTTTTAAATAGTGCCATATATTGGAGTAGTAAGATTCTTTCTGCATGCAGCAGTTTTTTCATTGTGTAGATTTTAATATGTATTCATAATATTTGTAAAAATTAAAATAAAAGTCGCAATTATAGCTACTTGATTAAACTAAGATTGTTGCTATAAGTTGACAATCGAAGAAAAAAAAAAAAGAATTTATTAGCCTTCAAAAGAATATAGCATCTATTGTACTTGCATGTTAATTACGTGTTTAAAATTGCTGCTTCTCTATGAGCACGTGGGTTTCAAATTGTAGTGAATATATTTCTTTTTAAGTGCGCATACTTAGCAAAATATGAACTGTAATGTCCATGAATGACTACTGATCTGTTGTTGCTTGGAATTACCGTACCATTATTTAATTGCTCCAAAATTCCTTCTCATGTCGCTTGAGAAAGTAGGCGTTGACATGAATTTTTATTATCTTCTTCTATTGGCAGCAGATACCAGCTTGGAGACAACGGAAATTGGTTGTCCTTTAGTAAATTGGAAACCTAAGTATTCTTCATGAGATGGTTATATGTTAATAATATAGAATATAATTATTAATGTCCATTCTTGTACTGAATTATTTATTTGGTTCTTCGGTTGTGTGTTATTTGTTTACGCTCTATTGATGGACTACGTAAAGCTTTTGGTAAGCCACGTGCGTAGACGAATGATTCAAAACCATTATGCTTATTTTCTATTGTTTCTTAAGAACATATGATGAGAATGTAGAGTAGGGTTCTAGACAAGATGTCTTTAATATCTTCAAATTTATTATATTAGGTTCATCTCGTTCAACTATGAAGGTTATGTTCGTGAAGGGAGAAGGAAAAGGAAAGAAAGAAGTTAGGATAGATGAAAAGTGGAGGAGAGAATTAAACAGAGAAAAAAAAAAAAATGAGTATAGGTTATAAATTCTCTTATTTGGGCAAGGAGGGGAAAAAATTGGAGAAAAACTTGATAATGTTACTTTTAATTTTATTGAAACACCATAAATTCACACGTTCTAGAAAAACTCCATTGTTGAGTTTGTTAGCATTGATTTTGAATTTGAGAGCAAAGCCAACGTTGTCAAAGAAAATAATTTGACCCTTGAGCTAGCCAAAGAAGACCAATATGTAAAATTGGTGATCACGACAAATAGTGTCACTTTTTATCATTTATGTCTTTGTTTGCAAGATATCCAATTTCTTTTGACATATCTCAGTTGAAGATTCCAAGTTACTTACAAAGATTCGTATTCAATTTTGGCTGGAGACAGATAAAAGCATTTGTTTTTATAAATTGATCTTTGATCCAAGAAGACTACTCAAGGTTCATGGATGAAACTCCAGAAAAAAGGGGGTATGATGTGTGCATAGGATATCAGAAGTCATTTCAAGCAAGTACAATCAAGGAAGGGTTGACTCGAGGAAATTAGATGGAGCGAGTCAACCATGAGTGGTTGACCGGAGGGCAATTGACCTAGGTCCGACTTAATCGACCTTCGGCAAGTCGACTAGGGTTTCGCAACAAGGTCCAGCAACTGACTACTTATGTCAGTTTTAGAAGAGTTCCAACTTTAGTTAATTTAGATATTTTTAGTTGTTTCCTGTCTCATTATATGCTATCTTTTAATAGCTATTGGGGCATTTCTAGTTTCCGTGGTTAGGACATTTTTTTTCTTTGCTTACAAGATGGACATTGAGCTTCTTTTTTATATATTTGCTTACGGATTTAACCAAATTTGTTATGCATATAAATAGGCTAAACATATTAGTGATATTTAATAGTTAATGAAATTTGAGAGTTTACTCTCTGTTCAACTTGTTAAGAATTGATGATTTATATATACCTTAGGTTCTTGGCTCGACTATAGAAGACGGGGTTAGGTTAGGTTTCTGGTTTTCTAATCGGCAAGCTTAGGATTCCTATGTCTTTGGTTCTAGGTTACGATAACGAACGGGTTGGGTTCTTCAATTTGCTTCTAACATTCTTGGGTTAGGTACCTTACCCCCATCAATTAAATATATATATATATATATACACATTTAATTAATGAGTTCTCACTTGGAAAGTTACTAGAGCAAATCAAGTTTGAGCTAATTGAAGTGGTTGAATTGAATTGAATTCTAATATACACAGAGTCTAACTTGAGTAGTCTGTAGGCTAGCTTGAATCTTTTTCTCCTTTTAGAAAGATCCAAAGATTATAATTCATCAAGGAGAGAGATTCACTAACCAAGAAGTGGAGAAGTTGCTAATATTATTATCTAGATTAAAGCAAACATATCCAGAAGAACTTCACCTACACTTCATAGTAACTAGCACTAGGCTGTGTAATGTGCGCCCAATAGAAAATGAAAAAGAGAATGGTAAAACAAGTTCCGTATGAACCTATTTTCTTTAGAAGCTAAATAGTTGACATTTTTTCATCCATTCTCTTATTTTATGCTGTTGTGTTTGTTGTACTCTAATCAGATGTATATTGTTATATATGATAATTATTAAATTTATATCCCATATTTAATATTTTCATTTATATGAGACAATGTGTACAGTGGAGACACTAACGGATATATACGGGAACAAGAAATTTTTCTCTACTTCTTTTATAGTTAAATTGTTTAGACATAGGATATTTAATCTAGTAAAGGATCATGGCTCTTGCGACTCACTTGACATGAAGACTATTCTCTTAATGGGTAGAGCAAATCATTTCCTTCTTTAATTTAAACTATTTAAAATTTAAAGTGCCTCAATTTTTTTTTTCCAATTAACTATTATGATCAAAGTTAGTTCAAGTACTATAAACGACTACGAAAAGTTTGTACTTTGTAAATTGACACTTTTAAATTTTAGATAGTTAATCGTAAAAATAAACAAAGTTTATATATTGTGGATATATAAATTCGTTATTAATATTATGTGTGAGCAGTATGCGTTTACACATTTCATGTGAATAGGAAGGGATTATCCAAATAAAAGAAATGAATTATATAGAGAGAGATTAGAGAGGCGGGATAGGCAATCTCAATAAACCCTAAGATACAGATGATAGGTATTAATGGAGATTTGGACTACTTTTCCTCCCTCTTCTCATAGGTAATATATAAATATTTGTAATGAGTAGCAAGTATTTATTATCGTTAGATTTTATATTTTATTAATGGATAAGATTAATTAGGATTTAGTAACCCAAATGGGCTAAAAAAAAGAATAATAAAGCCTAATTATATATAGTAGAGCCTAATGATACATAAGCTTATTAAGAAATGATAAAAATAATGTTCAAGACAATTTTAATAGATCCTATCTCGAGCCCACCAATCCAAAACTCTCTAAATCATCTCAAAATCAGGTCTAATATTTGGATTATGTCACCAATCCAAATAATTAGCCTAAATACGATTTAATTAATTTTGAGTTTGGCTTATGAAATTATATATAAGGAAGAATCTTTAAACACTTATTAAGTACCTTTAATATTAAGTTGTAGCTTTAATGCACATACTATTTAGTGGATAGCTACATAGTGTGCCAACGTTGCTAAAAATGTAATCTTGCATATGTTATGCGTACTCTCTTTTTAATTGTGTTGTTGATCGTGTGAATTATTTAACATCTATGTTGCAACATAATACATAAGTCACTTGCTCATGTAATAGTATATTTATACATGTAGAATAATAACAATGAAATCAAATAAATGATTTATTCTACACAGTGTTACATTTCTATAACAAAGATGTAGAGAGTCTAATCAAAGACTAAGAAGTTACATATCTGTTATTGAAAAATATTATCCTTTCTTGTCATATCATAAAATGAACAACAATGTAATTATTATTGTTATTTTTGTTTAAGAATAGTAATATACTATGATCAAAGACTAATTGCAGCAACTTGCCCCCTACTTAATGGCATTTAGTATAGGGATGCGATATTAAATGTATAGACATATCGTAGTTTAGAATAAGTAATATTGCTAAGTAAATAAATAAATATTGTAATATTGCAGCTTTCTTTATGTTCATACCTTGTATAAGAAACATCATACATTTTGTATAATATGAAGAGCATTATTTAGTACTTAAATAATCACATAATCAGTTATATAGATGAGGAAACCATATGAATAATGAGCATACCTAAATTTAGGATTTTAAAGAGTGAGCAATATTTTGTTACTCAGACATCAAGCATAATAAATATAGTCTTAAGCATACATCACATAAAGTAATAAAAGCATTAGCATTTTGTTTTTTTTTTCTTTAGTAGACCAACCATATCTAGTTGTTCGAGTTTTAGGTTTAAGATTGCCTCATTTTAGAAGATAGGCTATAGTGATTTTATTCTTGGTGTCAAGTACTAATATAATTACTGCTATCTAATAGCAAGAATAAAAAAATTACCCATAAGTAGCCATAAATTTTGTAACATTAATCAAAGAGTTCTTGAGCTCAGTAGATATTAATGGGATTGCTCCATTACTTGACAATTAAAATAATGATAGACATTAGAAACTTATTTGAGAGAGGTATAATGTAGACTCCGTAAATTTAACCTTTTAAACATAGTATCGGATTCGAGTGCCGTAGACATTTCTCTAAGTCAATAAAACTACATAAAATGAAAACTGACTAAAATTTTGAACCTGGAACTCAAAACGAACTTGAAAGACCCAATTATATAATTTGGAAACTCTTATCATGCAAGAAAATCACAATCCCTACATACGTGTACTTTAAAAAAAATATATATATATATATATATAATTAAATTAAAACTCTATAAAATTATCTTAACGCTTGAAAAGCCATAAATCAATAAAATTATCATATGATATATATATGTTGCATAATAAAACGATGTTCCTAAATAACTAAGCCAATTGATCCTTAAGCTCATAAGTGTAAGTAAATTATTCCCAAGTTGGTGAAAAACCTTAAAACATACATAATCTCACTCGAACTCTAAAACCTAGGATGATCAAGGACTTACGATCCTAAATAAATAATTAAAAATATATTTTCAATAAATTTTATGTAACTTTAGAAAACTTGAAAATTTCTTAAGAGGCAAATTACAACTTACAAATTAATTTGAGACCAAACCTTAAAAGAATTTCATATAAGACAATTCCCTTATTTTCACTTATAAGCCATGTTACGCATGGATAAATTGTAAATCCTACTTTTAGCAAACTTGTGATTCAACTAAGAACACTTCCCAAATATTCCCAAGGATAAACTAAGCTAAGAATCCAAGTTTACATTTAAAAACGAATTTAATTTTCCAATTCGAAACCCTATTATCGATAAAACTCGAATACGAGAACCATAGACTCTAAACACAAAACCCTAAAACAATTAAGGACTTGTAACCCTAAGCGGCTAATTAAGAATTTAATTTGAATAATTTTATTCAATTCTAGAAACTTCCATAATTTTATAAATATTAAATCATAACTTATAAATCAATTTAAGAGAAAAACTCCAAAAGAATTTCATATCAAACAATCTCCTTATCTTTATACATAAGATTTGTACACATGAATAAGTAAACCAACCAATCATCCTAAATAACTTATCAATTGATAAATGTAAACCTTACTTTTAGTGGGCCCATGATTCAATCAAAAGTACTGTCCGAACGTTTCCAAGGATCAACTAAACTAAAAACTTAAGTTTACATTTAGAAACGAATTAAAATTTTACAATTCAAAAGCCAATTTTCGATAAAACCCGAGCTTGAAGAACTGCGAGCTCTGAAGCTACTTAAAACCCTAAACCTTAAAACCATTAAGGAATTTTAACCTTAAATAATTAATCGATAATTTAATTTGAATAATTTCATTCAACTTTAGAAAATTTCACAATTCTACGAAAATCAAATCGTAAATCACAAAACAATGTAAGATAAAAATCCTAAAACAATTTTCTATAAGGCTATGCCCTTATCTTCATGCATAAGCCTTACATATAAATAAGTGGACCAACCAATCACCTTAGATAACTTATCAATTGAGAGTTGGAATCATTTATCAATTGATAACTTATCAAAATCTAGTGATAAGACAATTTCCTTATCACCACTTCACTTATACTACATATGGACAAATTTTCACAAGAAATCATGAGCTTAACTTTAATAAAGGTGACAAGACCACTCCATGGCATAAAGAGACTTCCAATGGCAGATTTAAACAAGGAGGAATGGGGGGCCATACTCTTGTCTTTCAAGCATCAATCACTTTCCCTTACACATCACTATTCACCCCTTAATGCTTACATCATCAAGAGTTGCAATTGTTGACTTTTTGTAAGCTTTAAGACAATACTTTCAAGGCATTTAAACACTCCTTCTCTCTTCATTCCAACCGGCTGCACTCCTCTCCATTTCTCTCACTTTCAAATTCATTTTTACTTCATCTTTCTCTCTTTAGAAACAAACATAAAAAGGGGAAACAACTTTACCCCACAAAATCCATTTTCTTCCATTTTCAAAGCTTCAACTCACGGCATTTTTTTTTCTTTGTTCATGTGCCATTTTCTTTCATCATTTAAGATCATCTAAGACCATTAGAATCATCCATAAACCCCATTCCAAAAGAGCAAAAGATTCGGGTTTCAAAAGGTAAGCAAAAAGGAGGAAGCAAAGTTAAAGGCTTAAAGAGGAACCTTAGTGCACAACTACCAAACTTTGCGTTAAGGACGAGTAAGTGTTTCTTGTGATGTGTGGATTAGTATTTATGTTAGGAGACTTGGATTTCTTGAAGATATGAGTAAGGTTTGAGTTGTTATAGCACCAAAAATCGTTTTAAGAAACAAACCCTAAAACCATTACATGAAGTTGAAATATGAGCATGTAAAGTTGGTGTTTTGTATGGGCATTTGTTTAATGCTTTGAATGGAAGATTTTAAGCTAAGAAAATCTTGAAATGAGAACTTTAATGAAGGGTAAGCATGCTGGACGTGAAGGTTCCATGATCATTTGAATGTTGATTTTGTTTCCATTAAGTTAAACATGCTCAAATCTAGACTTAAATTAAGGAAAAATCCATCACATGAAGTTTTATGAAGAAATCAACTTTGTATGACATGAGCTATGATATGGAGGTTTTATGAAGTATTAGATCTTTTATTTCTTTATGTGGAGCATGAGTTAAAGGATCATTTGATGGAAGGAAACCTAAGTTAAGATTTATACACAAGTAGTTAAGTGCATAATCTACCACCTACACTTAAGGAAATGATGAAACAAGTTGAAAAACCAAGTAAGGACCCCTTAGGACCAACATGAACAGATCTGGAACTTGGGAAAATGAGGCCTAAAAATATGATAAAAGTGAAAGAACAAAGTGAAAAGATTAATCAAAGCAAGTATGACTAGCATACAAAGCCTAAAACTCAAAACCGGGCCTAAAACTCTCAAAACAAGCTTAGAACTCTAAGATGGGCCTTCAACAAAAATCTGACCAGCAACTTAAAGAACCAAGAGAAGTTGTTTTGAAGCCCATAATAAATCCACCTAAGGCCCCATAAGCCCACCAAAGTCATTAACTTTAGTTTGAACCAAAAACAAGCCCATTTGACAACTTAAGCCCACTAAAAGGCCCAAGAAATGGTTGTTAGCCTTAGGAATATAAATCAAAGTTGTAAATCTGATCTTAAGGAGTATTTTAAGCTTAGGATAAAATCTAATGACCAAGCCCAAAGAATTTCTTAAGTTATCAAAAAGGCCAATTACCAAACAAGGCCCAAAAACACTCCAACACATGAGGAACGCTACTGTTCTGACCCATGGACAGAATTGTATACCTCATTTCGAAAATCTAACCTTACCACGTTAAAGTACACTCGAAAACGATGAAGATTGACTATAAGATCATAAAAATCGGATTTAAAACGAAAAAGTTATACGCGATTGAACTTTTAAGTAAAACCGAGAAAAATTATAAAACCAAGTCCAAAGTATAACTTAAAGAGTTTTTAGCTTAGTTTTCTAGGTTTTAATTCAAATCCTTATAGTATCGTATTTGCGATGTCCAGGGGACTCGACTTTGGGGAGACGACCTATCCCAGATTATTTTGATTGATCCGCATAACTGAGTGAGTAAATTCCCAATGACTCTTTACTTGATTGTGCTTGTAGAATAGATGCACCTAAACTATATATATAAATTTGGATGCTTGTGGGATATGGGAGATGCATGTGTTTGAATTTATGGATGAATGTGATGATTTTTTTTAATTATATATAATAATGGGAATTGCTTGTAATGCATATATATATGTGAATTGTATGGAATGAAATTGTTTGGTCACTCTAAAAATCAAGTTAATCACTTGTACGATTAAGAACTCAAAATGAATCATGCATTCTCCATATTGCATACGGATAACACCGACTGCCGCTTCACGCAGAAGATGGGAGGGGACTCACAGGAATACGAGTTTCCTGCAGGATTGAGCACTAGCTATGCCATCTTATATATATTGAGTCTCTGACCTAAGCTGATGGGCTTACTAGGCGCTGGGAGACGCCAACCGTCGGCGAGGGGCCGAGTCTTGTGGCTTCTGTTTAGGGCGTGTGTTTGTGGATTGCGGAGGCCACCACACCGCTAGACTTGGGATTTTGAAAATATAATTTATTATTCGGTAGGGAAAGTATATATATGTGGATATATACTTAGTTTTGTTTTAACTTAAGCACAATAGTGCTAATGAATTAAAACCCAAGGTCTAGAACCCGGATTTTGGTTTGGGTCGGTTAATTATCTCCAAACCCCGACTTTAGGGGGCGTAATTCTGAGTCGTATGCAGTTCCTAGGTCACTGCATGCGTTTTTGGCATACTGATTGTTCATGCATTCATATGATTGTGCATATAATAAATTTCTATTATGTGGTACTGAGGAGGGTAATTATCTCACTAAGCGTAAGCTTACACCCCAACAGTTCTTTTCCTTGCAGGTTGATCGATAGTTGGGAAAGGGGATAAGAATCGAGTGCAGAGTGCTACCATTGAATCAATATGATGAAAAGCTTGTGTAGTTAATTCGGAATGCTCCGAAAAACGACTAATGTCTCATTTAAGTTTACTATCTTTAGTAAGTTTAGAATTTTCGAAAATTGTATATCCTATTTCATTATTTTGGTAGGGGATACCGATTCTCTGCGGTTCTGAGGAATTGTGGAAAAATTGGATATCCATAATTATATATATTATATAATGAGTCAATGAACTAAAATTGAAGACTCTAGTAAACAACTATTTAGAGTCTTGCAATCTCTGACTTGTAAGGCGATTTTCTTATCATGGGTGCACACGTGATATGGAAATTTTAGGCAATACTACTAGGCCCCTCTTAGGGTCGCCACATATAATGTGTCTAAAAGATTTTTAAAAGGTGGCAATGGTAGTTCCAGTATGATAAGACTTGCTTAGATGATCAATATTAATTCGAAGAGATTACTCCATTATAGGTAGCAATAATAATGTAATATGACTAACTTATCCAGACATAACGGTACTTGTTAAGGGGAAGCTTCGATTGCTTGACTATAAAAACAATAGGGAATATTATGACATTGCCTAAAGCTTAAAGGTGTGAAGAATCTAGTGTTTTAATACTCAAATTAAGCATTATCATAGTAAGTAAATATTGTAGGACAAACTGTACATTATGGCAACAAGTAAGTATTATGGCACAGACTGCACATGTTGCAGCAGCAAGCATCACGACGCTAACCATGCATCGTCGCAATGGGTGAGCATCACAATATGGATTGTATATTGTCATAGCAAGTGAGCGTTGTAGTACGGACCGTGTATGGTTGCAACAAGGGAGTATCATAATGATAACTATGCACCATCGTAGCGAGCGAGCATCATAGCATGAACCATACATCATCGCAATAAACAAGCATCATAGCACAAACCATGTATCGTTGTAACAAGCAAGCATTACGATGTTGATGGTACATCATTGTATTAAGCGAACATCATAGCACATATTGTACATCGCCGCAATAAGCAAGCATCATAGCATCGCAAGCATTACAATGCTAACTATATTTATTTGCAATAGATGAGTATCCCTATACTCATTAAATTTTGTCCCAACATATCAGTGATCTTAAGTAGATCAAATAATTCCATGATGTAACAATTTATGAATACATTTGTAATAGCAACTACTAAGTTGAGTTTGCAATTAATTCTGTGGTTACCAAACTACATATTAATGACATTAAAAAAATAGTTCACTTTTTTATCAAGTCAATCCCAATATTTGAGTCGACATACATTTTGTGACATCAAGCAAACAATTAATTATTTTTTTTTACCAAAAGAAGAAAGAAAGAAAGAAAAAATGATTATAATTAGAATCAATCCATTTTCAGTATAAAAATATTGATGTGCGCGTTTATCATCTACTAATGTCCAATCAAATACACATAGTTTTTTTTTAGTATAATATAATAGTAATTGTCTTTTATTTTTAGCATATCTACGTTTATATGTTATACACATGTTGAACATAATTGCATATATTTGATAAAGATGTAGACATATTTATATCGATAGTCATTTTTGCATAACAAATACTATTTTAAACTTTTAGTCTTTAAAAGCAACAAATGGGTTTTTATTGATATGATAACACTAAGAATAAGAACCACAAAGTTTTGTTTCAAAATATGGTATTAACAAGTGTTATAAACTATATGAATGCTTTGATTATCGAGTTTGGTAGAAAGGTATCTAAGGAAGATTGGGAGATGTTTCTTTTTCAATTTTTTGCAAGATATTTATATATATAGATACATAAATACAATGATATCGAAAATATTTTTTATTAGGTAACTTATAAGCAATAAATTCATTTACTCTTATACAATAGCAAAGGGAGAAACCAACCTTCCCTTCCCTTATGCAATTGGAAATATATAAAAGCCTTAGAGCCATTTTTCATCCTCAAAACTATTTACAATTGAGCAAAACAAAACAGTAGATAGAGCGAAATATTTGTCTCCAATTTGAATAATTTTAGACTACACAATTAATATAATTTTCTTTTTTTTTTTTAATAAAACAGATCATATTTAATATCAAGAAACATATAGTTAAATATTGAACAATTTAAAATATTGTACCATCTGCATATATCTTTTAGTCAATCCTTTACACTTGACTTAACCATGAAGGAAAGTTATACACTTGCTAATTTGCTGAATTCATGCCTTTAAGAAACCTGATTATTATTGGGATTTCATGGTTTCATTATGGTTATTTGTGTAGTTTTATGTTTACAAAATTTTATACATAAATAAAACCATAGAAAAATTTGTAAGTTTCGAAGGGTCACAAAATTCATGAAACCTACAATTGTATAGTAGCAAAATTACCAGATAAAAATACTTCTAATTAATTCAAAGATTTTTAATAATCGCAATTGGAAAATAGTAGTAAGAAACTATAATATTCACATTAATAAGTCCAATTCTTTAGCAACATCAATGGGGCATTATAAATTAATTTTAAAAGTATGTCGAGACCCTTTAAAGCAATAGGATAGATAATCTTATAATTCATCCATATATCCAATAATAAGACATACTATTGAGCCCATCACGGTAGAAGTAATATTAAAAAGGATAAACAATATTACATTTATGGCATGTTAATTTCATTAAAGGAAAATAAAATTGTAAATGCTCGTTTTTTTCCACATTTTTGTTTATATGATATTTAAACTATTAATTTATTGTCCTATATTTTAATGGCGATTGCATGAGGAGTTATGTCTTTATAATTCATAAAAAATATATATAGTTTCACCATTATCAAGAGTAGTATGCATGAAAATCATGAAGGCTTTTATCAAAATTAATATACACTGTGTCAAATGAATTCACTATAACAAACCATAGACAGTATCGAAATATATATACACATATATATAGCTTAGATACGTAATCTTAACCCTAATAGTTTACATTGAAATAAGAATCGATACATAATCATCAATTTATAATATCAATAAAGACTTCACATACTTGTTGATATCAACATTCAAAAGAAAGTTAATACCTTATGAGAAGTTTGAATCCTCAATAATGAAGTCATTTCATGTAAACATCATTCATGTAATCATCTATTCCTTAGTAGAGTCGCTAAAATGTAGATATATGGGTTTGTTATTAATATCATGTGTATGCAGCATACATCTACACGCTTTATGTGCAGAGGAAGGGATTATTGGAACAAAAGAAAAGAATGATGTAAAGAGGGATTAGAGAGACGGGATAGGCAATCTTAGCAAAATTAGGATATAAGTAATAGGTAATAGTGGAGGTTTAGACTACTTTTTCCTCCTCTTCTCATAAGTAATATATAAATATTTGTAATGAGTAGTAAGAAATTATCGTTGTTGGATTTTATATTTTATTAATAGATAAGATTAATTAGGGTTTAGTAACCTTAATGAGCTAAAAAGAGAATAATAAAGCTTAATTATATATAATGGAGCTCGGTGGTACCTAAGCTTGCTAAGAAATGTCAAAAAAATGTTTAAGATAATTTTAACGAATCCTATCCTAAGTCTAAGATTTAGATTTTATCACTAATCTGAATAATTAGTTTAAATATGATTTAGTTAATTATGAGTTTGGCTCGTGAAATTATATATATAAATTTCTTCATCTACATATGCCATATATGATTTTTTTTTTTTAAAAAAGAAGAAAAATAAAGCAACTTAAGGAAAAAGAAAATAAGTTAAATGTAGGATAATTAAGTAAGGGCAACTAATTTTACTAGTTTAGTTTGGAATAAAGCTAACTCCATATAGAAGACAATTAAGTTTTTCAATACAAGGATAATATAAGAGCCTCTAATCACTTTTAAGATATCATAGGTTAATAAGCTGTCCATAATTAATGCAACCATGTTAAGCTCTCATAAAGGAAAGTGTATAGAGTTGCTTTACATGATTGGCCACACATCCTCAATAAAATATGTATATGGCCTTTCTTTTAGATTGATTTTTATATTCATGAGATATAGGTTGGGCATTATATACTTTCTTTGTTCATTGGCTGCTTTGAGGTTCTTTTAGACAGTTGCCATTAGGAGTATCTAAATACATGAATTCGTAAAAAAAAAAAAAAAAAAAAAGAAATCTCACACCACTTGCTTCCTTAAGAACAATGTAGTGGTGGACGTATACGGTAGTGTCTAATTATAGGAGCGCCTTTATGGAATAAAAAGCAAAACTTTCTTAAGTTATATTGTAATGCGTAGAAATGTAAAATATGTTAACAGCATTCAAGTTAAACATGGCTAATTACATGATTCATAGATGGAATGAAATAAGATAAGAACAAAGTTGTAATTATGAGGAATTGAATAGGTAAATAATAGCTAATAATTCTTTATTTGACTTCTTGTAATGATAGCTATTATTTTATTTTGTTGTATTAAAATGATATTAATAATAGATTAGTAATATATCTAAAAGTACTAATATATCCTCATCATAGTCCATAACTTGATTGTTGGACTAAGATCTTATAAGTAGATATGCAAAGATACTAAAAGAAAATAAGGAATAATTATCGTTGTGGTTATCTAATGAATTGTAATTCCTTTTATATAGGAATTTCAATGAAAAGCTATTTCATAAATGAAATGTAATGATAGCTTTACAAGAGAGGAAAAGCAAATTTATTATACCCCTATGAAGTTGACTAAACATATAGTAAAAACTTTTCTACTTTAGGAATTAAAAAAAAATTGAAAGATAATTTCTTCAAAATAATGAAATAGCCAAATATTATATATTCTATTGTTTACTTTTCATAAATCCCTATTGTAATGAGTAACTATTCATTATTTATTTCATGTCATTATACAGCATCATTAAGTTGTGAAGATAATTAAAGCGTCAACATCCTGTTTAGTGAAAAATAACATTATTGCCATCATCCTATATCATCACCATCGCATCGTTACCCCCATTCCACCATCACCATAATCTCACGTCACTTTTATTGTTATCACTATGTTACTAAACTAGTACCACTATAACTACCAAACTATTACTACTTTAATGTTATCATATAAGTGAAGGTTATGTACTGACATTAGTGGTGGTAATGTTAGTGCTCTAATAGGATAATGGTATATGGTGATAGCAAGGATAGTGATATGATCGTAGGGATGATATTAGAGCTAATAATAAGGTTACAATAGTGATTCTAGTTGTGATGATAGTAAAGAGAAAGAAATGCTTGTGATAGTAGTGGTGAAGGTGGTGTTACAATAATGATAGTATAGCTAGTGTGGAAGTGATGCTAGTGGTTGTTGTAGGTGGTGGTATGAGTGGTACGTTGGTGTAAGTTAGTGGTAATGCAATAGAAATTGTGGTAAAGTTCTAGTAACAATAAAAATAGCAATAACGATAATAGTAGTGGTTGGGGGGTGGCGTGAGGGATGGGGATAGTAGTGACTCTAGATGTTAGTAGTAGTACTATTATACTTTATAATGATAGTAATAATGATAATGGTGATAAAGGTAATGCTAACACTATTAAAAGGTGCTAATGGTCGAGTAGATGGTAAAAATGGTATGAGGATGGAGTTTAGAACAATGGCAATGGGGCAATTATGAAGATGATGGTGATATTGCTAATGGCTATGGTAATGGAGGCAATGGTGTTGGTGATGTTAAAGTATTGGAGATAATAGTACTATAACAATGATGAAATCTTGATAATAATTCTTAGACTTACTCTCATTCACAAGAAAAGATTAATACACATAATAGTAGAGGACAATAATTATTTGCTATAAAGAATAAATAAAAAAGTGAATAAGTTTCTTGGAATAGTTAATAGATACTATTCTCAAAATTGTTGTCCTATTCTCTTTCTTATATTTTGAAATAAAAAGGTTAAAATTCTGTTGTTCTATCTTATCCCCTAGTGTAATATAACTATAATGGAATATTGCTTTATTTTATTTTTTTTAAATCTTCCTTCTTTGCAAATATTTTTTACCCCTTGCTAAATATCATGGAAGCTCTCTTATCTTACTATAGAGTTTAGATACATTATGGACTCTTTTGAGTTTTAAAAGATCAAATAATGTAGAAAGAAACATTTCTTTACAATAACAAAACTTATGAAAGAAACTTAAGAAGATAGTCTATTAGTACAGTAGAATTGAAGAAGAATTTTAATTTTAACATTATATAAAATAGAATCATAAAGTAAAGCTTTAATATAACGATAAAACTATAATTTTTAAATATTATGAGAGAACACATAATTTGCCTTTTGTATATGATAAGTTGTATAGAGTTTGTAAACATCTCATATTGATTGGAGCAAATTAATGTGAGGAAATCACTATTAACACGACAACACCATCATTTATATGAATTCTCTCTAACTTTTTATGCTAACAAAATCTCCCATCAATATTGCAAGTATTAGAAGGATTACCATTTCTTAGGAATCATTAACTATTTTCATAGCAAAACTATCTTATTTACGAGAAATTCATTAACAATCAAATAGTTCAATTTTCATTAGAAATTCTTAAGTTGTAACATTCTAATCTAATACTAATTAAATTGAAAAGTTCAGTGGATAACTTGAATTAATTTGTTTCATATGTTATTAACTTTCTTATATGCATAATAGTTATTTTTTTTTTATTATCAACTCCACATTAGCATCAAAATCCGTAAAACTCATTTAGAAAGTTTAGTCTATCTAGCTAGTTGCCTTTTTTCCCCTAATTTAAGTTAAAGCAATTTCTTTCGTGCAATTTTCATTACTTAAAGCATAAAGCAGTTAAATAAGATATTTGAACCATAAAGCAATGCTCAATTAGGCTCTATAGTTTTGTTTAAACCAAGGTTTCCTACCTAAGATGAAGTATAACATCGATTAATATCAAACAAGAAATTTATGAAGCAACTGACAAGACTTGATTTACTTAAGTAGTTTTTGTTATCACTCAACTTATCATAAATAGTATGCAATGTATACTAAATGATAACCAAGCTTATGCAAATGACCTTGATAAAAGAAAAGAAAAAGAAAAAGCTTATGTAAATGACCAAGCAATTAATTCAATTATCCTTATAACTCATTCATCAGGCTATTTACATATTATGTAAAGTATTCATAGTATTAATTCAATCATCAACATAAATAAATATCTATGAGTTTATAACTTGCACCTTAAGATAATATAAGGCATCAAATTCTTACTCCCGTACGGTATACTAATAATTCTAATGTGCTCTAGTAATTTACTATTTAAGTTAATCTATTATTGTTAAATACCACATACATAGCTGTATTCTAAATCCTAGTCATAATAAGTGATTATATAAAGTATTGGTCAACAAGTGAGTTAGTCAACATTATCGACCAAATTTAGACACAATTAGTTCAACTAGAAAATGTACACCCTTGAAACAACAACCTCTCAAATAAACCAGTAATGAATCCTTAGTAGCAATCAAAATCACTTAAACGCACTTTAATAAGTTATTGGAATACACATATTAAGCATATAGCAAAGCTTAATTCCAACTTTGCCTATCAACTTCTAATATTCATAATTTGTTTATTTTTTGTTCTTTATTAATGTTCTATATACCATTATGAATGTTACCAAAAGCATTATTCATATACGCTAATATCTCATGTCTGTTCAATACTTAAAATTATAGATATGCTATTCATTTTGGTTTTGCTTATAGGCTCTCAATCACATGGACAGTTAAATATACTTAAAACCTAAACTTGAGATGTATAGATCATCGAAGGTACATTAGCATAGTATACTTCTCTATTCAAGTTGGATTTGAAACCAAACCCTTCCTTTAATGAATTCAAGTTTTGATCTAATCTAATACTTCATCTACCAACATTCCTTATTGACTTCTTGTCATTACAAATCTTGCTAAGTTGGTTACTAATTAATAAAAATTCATAAATCTTGTTCAAACATCCCAAATATCACATATTCATGTTTCATTGCTAAATTAAGCTATTTTCTTAAGTTATTACACAATCAATAGTAAAAGAAGCCAACTAATTCTACAAAAGTACTATAATATACCGAAATTATACATAATCAGGCTATATTTCCATTTTGTTCAATAACCTTAGCGTCTTGATTTTGTAAAATTATTCATTTACCCTTGAGTTGTGATTAATAATACAAGTAATCAAATTAATCTATAAGAAAGTTCCAAACATTCTAGTATTATTAAAGCCTCTAGAAATAGTTGCATACCTAAATCATTAATCAATTTCATGAAAATTAGTTTATTCTACTATTACTCTATTTTCACAATTTTGTTTGAATAAATTACAATAATTAGAAAATTACTAATTAAATTCTCAAAAATTCTTTACATAAATGTGGAATATAACTAATTAGGAATATTTATATTGAAATTATAATAAAATAACATTGTTAAGAACCTAAAAACCTAATTAAACTTATGCATAAAATAGAGCAATTATTTAGGAGCCTATAATTCTATCAACAACTCCATGCATGCAAAAATAATATGTTAATCTATATCTAAGAGTAAGTCAAAACAAATTGTACCACAATTTTTTAAGTTGATTTATATTTTTAGAAATTAAAGAAGTTTGGAAAGAAAAATAAAGGTGTCTGGTCTTCTAATCACTTGCTACTATTACCCTTATGTTGGAAGAGCTGTCTTTAGCCTCACCTTTACTGAATCACCCTAGCTTATTGAACCGTAACTGACCTACTATTTTCCTTATTATAACCTCATTATTTAATAATTCTTTAAAATTCCTCTTAAATACCCTTTTGTCCTTAATGTGGTTGCTTTTACTATTGTTACATGTAGTCGATCTTCCAAAAATTTAAAATAAATGAAGGTTGATGGTCATATAAGTTTTGAGAGGAATTTTCAATGAATTAAGATATTAATGCCATATGCTATCCCTATTCCTAAACTTTTGTTCATTTTTGTACTCATCACTCTTTTGCATTCCAGTTGATCGAAAGCTAGCAATATGATGTTAAACTTAATTACTTGATTAGTTTCTCAACTACGAGTTAATTTTCTCATTTTTAATTAAATAGTGTAATAGCTATGTGCATACTTATATTATTTGTAACTTGTCCTTAACCACTACTACACTTCAATAACATATTTTCATTAATGAATATTGATTTCATAAATTAATTAAGCTATTTCTAATATCTTATTATATATTGGAACTTTATATTTTGAGTTTCCAATCAATAATGATCAAAACTATTATTTCATATTAGTTTTTTCATATGTTATATTTTAGAAATTAAACTTGATGGGCTCACTTCCACTAACTTTTATAACAACATCGTAAAGCTTAGTCCACTTTAAACAACGTCACCCTAAGCCTTAAATCTAGTTGCTTAGCGCTTAGAGTTATCATACTTACAGATATACTTTGATATTTTAGGTGTTAATAAGAATTTTCCTAACATCAAATTGCAATGAAAACCTTATATGCTTACTTTTCTTATTTAAACAATAATTCATAAAAGGATAATCTTAGAAACTCCACTATGTATGATAACCACATTTCATCATTACTTTTCAGAATGTTGCCTATTTTCACGATGATCATTGTAAAATCACTTTGATATATTATTAGTGAAAATAAACCTATGAAAGTGCAAGGAAGTCCTCTTTAACTAAACATTTCAAGTAATGATGCCTATTCTCTTAGTAGAAAATTAAATGACAGTTGAGTGCTTTTTTAAGAACATAAATAGTCTTAACCCTAAGTTTGAAATCAATGCTTCTAAAAAGTTTAAAAATCATGAATTATACTTAAAGAAATAAGATTGAAAGAATGAGTGATCAATGGGCAAGGGGTAAGCTAACCTCTTATTTGTGATCTTTAGAGTCTTTGAGACTTTCTTACTTATTAGCAACACAATTTTCCATCAAAGAGTGATTTTTTTGAATTTTTTTCTAAAAAACCTTTTCAAATGAGAAAGAAAACCTTTTTCAAAAATTGTCAACAGATATTTCTTAAAAAGAAAATTTTAAAATTTTTAAAGAATCATCAAAATTTCTCAAACTCAAGTCTCAAATCAATTTGTCAAAATTCATGAAAGTCCTTGAAATTCTTAGATCGCTTGCCCTTTAGTGCGCTGTCTATTTCATAAAGTAATCTTAGATGCCTGTTCATGAAAGTGCCATCCAGTTCATTCTAGGATCACTTGTTCGTTAGAGCAATATCCTATCTTTTTCAAATCGTTTGCTCATTAGAGCATTATCTAATCATTTTCATGATCATCTACTCATAAGAGCATTATCTTATCCTTAGTTGGATCACCTACTTGCTAGAGCATCATCTAGTCCTTTCTAAGATCATGATACGGATTCTGTAGATGAACATACAAGCCCAATATCACGTATAACCAAAATGGTAGGTCTGGGCCGTGAGATGGCTTAAAAAGTAAATGGTAGTTGAGGATGAGCAGGGGTTCCCATACACCAGCAATGGATATGACACATTAATGCCTTATACAAGCTTAGGTCACACTTAATATGACATACAAGTATGGCCGGAGGTTACTCGTCACTAGTCTACGATCAATGGGCTAAATAAGAGCAGCTTAAGAGTAAGTAGAAAGACACTTAGCTTAAGAGGGAGTAAAAATTCAGTGTATTCTCTATATGATTTTTGTTGTATCTGCAGCTATTACATTATGTAAGTGTTTATAGTATCTAGTTAGGGTAAGTTCTAAATTATAGAAATGGATCCTTCCTTGTTAAGAAAAAGGAGAATAATTTATAGGGGAAACATGAAATCGTGCAAAAAGAATATCCTTTGTTAGAAAGGACAGTACGGATGTCAGAAAAGATAGCATACGTGTAATTTTGCTCATTCTGTGGTCCCAATAACGCTACAAGCCGTGCAAGGATGGACCCTGATTAGGTCTAGTCGACATTGGCAGTTCGATGGATCTAATTGCTGAGATTGGACAAGGGTTAGCTCAAGGATGACTTACACTTAAGATTAATCGCAGATGGTTGGCTCTTGACAATTGTTAGCTTGGCCTCAGCACTATAGCTGTATCCAGATTTGGTGCTTAGGCTGGTGTGTTGTAGAGGGGTCGGCTTGGCACATTAGTTGATCACCTTGGCAGTCTCTTGGATGGTGTGGAGAGCAAAGTAGCTTGGCAGATCAGATTGAGGTAAACAATGCTCCTCGGCGCTTAGCTCACCTTGGACAACTTAGTGAACCATATAAGAAAGCCCTTGGGCTTGGAAGCACATGATCAATCCTTAATCCATATCATCCCCTCTGAGTTATTTGATGTTTAGGATCAAATCTAGTTCAGCTCCAGGTTACTTGTCCTCGGGAGTGTAAGGTTAGAGATCGGTAATGTTGAAGGAGTTTAAGACTCCATATCCTTTAGGTAATTCAATCCTATAGGCATTAGGATTGATCTTTTCAAGTACTTTGAAAGGTCTATCAGTTCTGGGAGATAACTTGCTATTTCTCAAGTTTGGGAATTGTTCCTTGTTGAGATGTATCCAGACCAAATCACTTAGTTGAAATTCTCTCTTCCTTTGTCCTCGATTTCACTTCTTAAGCTTAGTATTAGCTTGACTCAATTGATCTACAACCTTTTGATGCATAGCTTTGATGGCTTCAACTTTTTCAATAGCTAGCTAGTCATCATCAAGCTTCGGTTGGGGTACTCGGTCCTTCAGGAGCTCGAGGTTAAACCTATAGGCGACCTCGAATGAAGACATACTTATTATGTTGTGGGCGGTCTTGCTATAGGTGAACTCAATGATTGGTAGACATAGACGCCAATTGGTCATGTTTCGTTCGACAACAACTTGTAGCAAAGTTCCTACAGTTTTGTTGACAACCTTGGTCTATCCATCAGTCTGTAGATGGTAGGACATGCGGTATAATAGCTTGGTTCCCATTTGCCTCCATAACATCTTCCAAAAGTGGCTTGTAAACTTTAGGTCTCAGTCCAAAACAATGGTTTAGGGAACTCTATGAAGTTTGATTATTTCCTGCAAGAAAAGAAAATAAAAGAGATAGCTAAAGTGTCATTAGTTTTGGAATAAGGCACAAAATGTGCCATTTTGCTAAATCAATCTACAACCACCATGATGGAGTCCTTCCCTCAAGACGTCCTTGGCAATCCTAACATGAAGTCCATACTTAGCTCGAACCACGGTTTAGCTGGGACAAGCAAGGGTACATAATGTCTTAACTTAGCTTGGCTCTTTACTTTTCGGTAGGTCATATGCTTTTCCAATACGGATTGTTTATCTCTCATCATTCTTGACTAAAAGAATCTTGAGAATAGTACCTCATGGGTATGGTGCTGGCTAAAGTATCCTGTCAATCCTCCTCTTACGCGTCGCGCACAAGTAATTCTCTCATGGAATAAGTTAGGATACATAGCCTCCTCTTCTTAAATAAGTATCTGTCTTCCTTGTGATAGTCATCTAGTGTCCGTCCTTCCTCACATTGAGCATAGATTGGACCAAAGTGTAGATCCTCAACATACAAATTCTTTGTGGTTGAAAAACTAAGTAGCCTTATTTATAGCTTGGTCAGGAGGGTATGTCGTCTTGATAGGGTGTCGACCATTACATTGTTCCTTCCATTCTTGTATTTTACAACATAAGAGAAACCCTCCATGAACTCAATCCATTTTGCTTGCCTTCGGGATAAATTGGGTTGGCTCTTCAAATATCTCAAGGATTCATGATTAGTATCTATCACAAATTCCTTAAACAACAGATAGTGTTGCCATACCGTTAGGTCTCAAATTAAGGAGCAGAACTCCTTGTCATTGACAAAATAGTTGAGTGTAGCACCTTGAAGTTTCTCACTATAGTAAGTAATAAGTCGACCTTCTTGTATCGGCACAACATCTATGCCTAGTCTAGATGTATCACACTCTACTTCAAACACTTTGTCAAAGCTTGATAGATCCAAGACAAGGGCTGTAGTAAGCCTATCCTTTACTTCCTCAAAACTCCTCTTCTCCTTCTCTTCCCCATCTGAATTCAACATTCTTTTTTGAGAGTTTGGTGAGTGAGGTTGCAATCGTATTGAAATTCTTTATAAATCTACTATAGAATGATGCTAGGCTGTGGAAACTTCTCACATTCGTAGAATAGATTGGCTTAGGCCATTCTATGATCACTCTTACTTTCTCATCATTGACTCGGATGCTACTTGCACTCACAACAAACCCCAAGAAGATCACCTTGGGTTGGAAAAAGTTGCATTTCTTCATATTAGCGTAGAGCTGCTCAACTCAGAGTTTTGTAAAGACTCTTCAGAGATGCTCCTAGTTAGTCTCCAAGTCAAGGTTGTATACTCAAATGTCATCAAAATAAACCACGACAAACTTTCCTATTAGTTCTCGGAGCACATGATTCATCAAGCTTATAAATGTGCTTGGCGCATTGGACAATCCAAATGGCATTGCAAGCCATTCATATAAACCATGTTATGTGTTGAATGCGGTCTTCCATTTATCACCTTCACACATTCGAATCTACTGGTATCCAGATTTAAAGTCGATCTTGGAGAACACTCTTGTTTTGCTTAATTCGTCTAGTGTATCATTAAGCTTGGGTATGGGATACCTATACTTAATGGTGATTCGATTAATTGTTCGGTTATCTACACACATCCTCTAAGAACCATCCTTCTTTAGCACTAACAAGGATGGAATGGCACAAGGGTTAAGGGACTTATGTACATATCCCTTCTTCATTAGCTTAACTACTTGCTTCTACAACTCGGCGGCCTATTCAGGATTTAGCTTATATGTAGGCTTGTTCGACAGTATAACTCCTAGCTGCAAGTTGATTGCATGCTTAATGCCTTGGATTAGGGGCAGACCTTCCAGTAACTCATTTAGGAATAGGTCGGCAAACTCTTATAGCAATGTTTTCACCTCGGTAGGCTACTCTCTCTCTCATCGGAGCTCATCTCCAGTAACCTTCGAACCAGTAAATAGGTCAATCCTTCAAGCTCCATTTCTCTTTTCAGTTCAGCTTGGGTTATCATTAGAGCCTTTTTCTTCAGGGTTCAGCTAAGTTGGGACTACATAACCTTTACCTGCTTGGCAATCATAGGACTCAATTTCATCCTCCTGCTTACATGCTCTATAGTACATGTATTCTTCCTCTCGTCATATATAACTGTTCGATCAAACATCCATGGTTGTCCAAGTAGAATGTAGGACACACTCATGGGCAGTACATCACAGAGCACTTCATCTCAATATTTGCCAATGCAGATCGGTACAGACACTTGCTTGTTCACCTATAGGGTATGGTTGGCAATTTCAACTGCTAGACCTTAAATGCAAAGGCTGCATTAGTGCAGCTCCTATTGTCAACGATCAATATGCATAGTGATTCATTTACCTTACATCCAATATGGAAGCCCCTTTATTCATCTTTGGATACAGGACTGACGTTCGTCATTCTCTTCAACACTAGAGTGGTCGGTAAAAAGTTGCCTTCCTTACTGTAGATAACTTCCTCCTTGGATAGTTTGGTCTATCCAGCTTCCTTTAGCTACTTCCTCATTAATATTGTCGACCTCAACAATCGACACCTCACCTTAGATCACCATTGTTTGCCTATTTGGACACTAAGCTACCATGTGTCCAAATCCTTGGCATTTGAAACACTTGATCTTACTTGTCTTCTTGCTTGAGCTTTAGCCTTTCTCAAACTTCATTGAGGGTTTCTTCTCCTTGGGTCAGGTAATTTAAGCGGGTTGAGTCTCAACAACCTTACTTAGTTCTATTCACACAAGTCTACTCAAAACAGTTCGGCTACTGCTTGGTTGGCTAACTGATGATCAGAATCTTCTTGTTCGGCGCCTTTCAATCCTTTAGGTGGCTTGGATTGCATCATTAAGTGTTCTAATATCCAGGGTTTCCAAGTCATCCCAATCTCATAGTTTAATCTACCGATGAATTGAGATATAGTTCGAGCCTTTGGCTCTACAACTTCACATTGAATCATTAACATTTAGAATTCCTTAACATAAGTGTCTACACTTGATCCTCCTTGTCTTAGCTCTTATAGTCTTTCAGAGGAATCTTACAAATAATAGCTTGACACAAACCTTCTTTACATACCCTCTTCATTTCATCTTAACTCCTAATCTTTCGTTTTGCTTCCCTTCTTCAGGTAGCTTGCAAGTTCTTCCACCATAAGGCAACATAACCAGTGAACTTTAACACAGCAAGTCTAACTTTTGCATTGTCGGGTATGTCATAGCATTTAAATGGCTTTTCAATCTTATTTACCTAATCTAAGTAGTCTTCAGCATCACCACTTCTAGAAAAACTTGGGATACACATCCTCAATCCTTTAACTCTAGGGGCTCATATACTCCTTTGCTTCATTGTCTCTTTTCGCTTCTTCCTCAATCTCTTCAAGCGTTAGCCTTCGTCTTATATCCCTACTAGTTCCTTCAACTCAGGGTGGTTGAGTTGGGGTGTTAACTTGGCCAAACTAACCATTGCCTCAGCTTTGCTGCTCATGTTCTCTAACAGGGCTATTCCTAGCTCGCTGCCTATCTTCTTGGATAATAGTCACTAAACTAACTACTAAGTCAATAAGCCTCTCCAAGTAGCCACCCACTAACTGAGGTGTGAAGCTTTCTTCTTACCAATGGCCATGTTGAATACCACTTTCTGGCTTTCCCAAAGTTCCTCAAGCACTTGAGTTTGATAGTAATGGTTACTTTACAAAAATTCACGTCTAATAATACCACTTGAAGATCAATAACCGATACTCTAATCACCACGACAATTACACAACAAACAAACAGTCAACCATACTCTGTTTTATGTATTAAAAATAGGGAAAAACATAGTACAAAACACTTCTCAGCTACTAAACTCAAAGGTTAACAATAAAACCGTTATTACATGAGTGTAGTAACAAACCACTCAAAGAACATGGTAGTAGAATCTAGCTTCGAATGTAGCCAGGCTTTAATACTAAGATGATACAGATTTCGTAGATGAACACACGGGCCCAATATTACGCGTAACCAAAAGGGTGAGTCCAGGCTACGAGATGCCTAGAAAAGTAAATGATAGTTGAGGATGAGTAGGGGTTCCTATGCATTAATGATGGATATGCCATACCAACGCCTCACACGAGTTCAGGTCATACTTGATATGACACATAAGCATGGCTAGAGGTCATTAGCCACATTCAATGGGCTAAATAAGAGTAGCTCAAGAGTAAGTACAAGGATACTTAGCTCAAGAGGGAGTAAAAGTTTAGTATATTCTCTATATGATTGTTGTTGTATTTGTAGCTATTATATTATGTGAGTATTTATAGCACCTAATTAGGGTAAGTCCTAAATTACAAAAAATTATAGAAATGGATCCCTACTTGCTAAGAAAAAGGAGAATAATATACGGGGGAAACATGAAATTGCGCAAAAAGAATATCCTTTGTCAGAAATGATAGTATGCATATAATTCTGCTCATTTTGTAGTCTTAATAACATTATAAGCTGTACAAGGGTAGACCTTGATTAGGTCTGGTCGACATTAGCAGTTCAGTGCTCTGATTGCTGGGACTGGACAAGGGTTGGCACAAAGATAACTTATACTTGGGATCGGACTTGGATGGTCGGCTTCTGATAGTTATTAGCTTGACCTCAGCACTGTAGAGATGGTTGTATCTAGCTTTGGTGCTTAGACAAGTGTATTGTAAAGGGGTTGGCTCGGTATGTTAGCTAATCACCTCATCTGTCTCTTGGATGGTGTGGAGAGCAAAGTAGCTCAGTAGATTGAATTAGGATAAACATTGCTCCTCAGTATTGAGCTCATCTCGAACAGCTCGGTGAACCATCTAAGAAAGCCCTCAGGCTCGAGAGCACGTGATTGGTCCTTAATCCTTATCAGATCACCTGCTCATAAGAGCGCTATCCTATCTTTAATTGGATCACCTGCTCATTCAAGCACCATTTGATCCTTTCTAAGATCGCTTACTTAGAGGAATGCCATCTTATCCTTAATTGGATTGCTTGCTTATTAAAGTGCCACCTATTCCTTTCTAAGATTGCTTGCTCAAAGGAGCGCCATCCTATCCTTAATTAGGTCACTTGCTCATTAGAGTACCATCCAATCCTTTCTAGGATCACTTGCTCGAAAGAGCACCATCTTATCCTTAGTTGGATTGCCTATTTGTTAGAGCGCCATCTAATTCTTTCTATGATCGCTTGCTTAAAGGAGTATTGTCCTATTCCTTATTGGGTCGCTTGCTTAGTAGAGTGCCATCCAATACTTTCTAGAATCACTTACTCAAAGGAGTGCCATCCTATCTTTAGTTAGGTTACTTGCTCGATAGAGTATCATCCAGTGTTTTCTAGGATCACTTGCTCATAAGAATGTTATCCTATTCCTCATTGGATTGCTTGCTTAAGGGAGCACTATCCTAAAGAACCATCCAGTCCTTAGTTGCGAGTTGCCTGCTCATTAGAGTACTATCTTAGCCTTTATCAAGTCTCATGCTCATAAGAATGCTATCTTATCTTGCCTTTGAAAGATCTATCCTTTCATGCAACTGATCCTTGAAGAGGGTCGTCCTCTTCAAGATACCCGCCAATTTAAGTTGAGACTTTTCTTAGTTGAATCTTAGAGTTGGGAGTCCTTACCTATCAATTTAAGTCAAGATTCGACAAAAATAGGAATGTCTTTTTTGTTTTTGTGGTGAAGTTTTACTTATACTTTACTACAAAGAGAAGCAGTTGTAGACACCCCTTTTTTGTTACCCTTTATTGTAATTTTAGTATCTTTTTATTTTTTATTTTTTGCCAGGTTTACAAAATATACCAAAAAATTGAAAAAATACAAAAAAAATTAAAATTAAAAAACAATCCAAATAAATTGAAATTAAGAAAAATAAAAGTGTCAAAAGTATCTAAGTTAAGTTAATCAGTCATTTAGGGTCGGATTAGGTAAAATTCAAAAATACACATACAATTTGAAAAATTTCGAGTTCTTGAAAAATATTGGGTTTTATTTGAAATAAATATTTTTGAGTAAAGTCTAGCGAAATATTGTGGAGACATGATGTATATTTAGTTCAAATTGGTCAAAGCTTCAATGAGGCTTTTATTAAATTTAAAATGAATTTTTTAAAATAAACTAGACGTTATCTATAAATTTATCAATATAAATTTAAGGTGAAAGATTCTTTTTGCGTGTATTTATATATTTTCTAATTGTTGTGGGATCAAACTTGTTTTAGGTTTAAAAAAATCCAATATAGGTTCAACCCAAAGGGATTAATAAAATTGAAGTGCAATAATGTGAATAAACTACGCTTAGTTCAGCTGGTGAACATTTATGCAAGTAATCAATAGGTCATTGGTTCAAATCCACTAGGTGCCTAGCTTCTAGACCTTTTTTTGGTCACATGACCACTTCCTTCTCTAATTCCTTCTCTAACAGAAATGCATGAAACAACCTAAAGATGCAGCAATGGTTTCTAAAAGCATAAATCCTCAACCGATTATGTTGAATCTCTATTTTTTTTTTTAGATTTAGATGAAAATCTAATAAATCATTAACAAAAACACTAAATCTTATAAAGATTTACTCTAATATTCATAAAAGGAAGATTTGATAAAAATTGAATAATTTCAAGCTTCATCCATGGCCACTAATATATTGCCAAAATTTATCCCAAGCTCTAAAGTTGATATGAAATACTATCTTATAAATAAGGGAGTTCGAGAAACGTTAGGGAGGATCTGATACCACTAAAAATCTTAGAATCCACACCACTCCCCTAATTAACATCTACACCACGTGCATGTAACTCAAACCAAGCCCTATCCTTTCACATACACAAATACAGTCCAATACCAAACCATACATCCACATACACATACAACACATATCGACTAATAGCAAACCGCTAACCTATTCGCCTACTCTCTCGTCCAACCCCCATTGTCAACCAACTAGACCAGGCTCTCTTTGTTACTCTCTTTTTGTGCAACTAGCATGCCCAAAACAAATTAGGCCACGAACCAATGATGTATGTCTGCTCTCCACTAATCCCTTAACCTTCTCTTCCAACATCTTTAACCCAATAGACCTAACACTTGAACACACATGTACTAGACACCACAACAGTCCTTACACCACCTTCACCCTATCGCACAACCGCTACTATTGACCTATGATATTTGAATGAGATACGCTCACTCAACACGACCATTAAACCCGAACTTCACCACTAACAACCATTACCCAACTTCTCAAAACTACCACTTCTCTCCAAGGCGTCAATCCCAAACACATTTTCACTAATCTAAATCATAAGAATATGTGATTTCACATACGATTTGATGCCTGAAACATGCCTTAGGAAGCCATCGGAGTTGTTAGTTGAAGAAGACTCGCCACTTGAATTCGAACCTAATGGAGCCTTAGTGACCTGACGGACTCGCACATAGCTTAGGTGAGTTTGGAGTGTTTTTTCTTTTCCTAAAGTTTAATAATATTATTTCTTATCAATTTACTTTTACTGACTTTACTTTTCTTTTAATGCTGGTCTTTAGCTTTAGCTTAATTATTAATTTTTATAAAATCACATGATTAAGATAGTTTTTACATCAAATAAGTACTAACACATGTATTTTTTAGCAGGGTTTACATTAATAATTGAGAGTTTTTATTTCCTTAGTTTAATTAGCATAAATTGCATACTATTACAAAAATTACATTATCTTTTAAAAAAAAAAAGCATTCTTTTTCACAAGACTTGCATTTTTAGATACAATTGCATATTTTTCTTAAAATTCATATCTTTAGTTGAGATGTGCATCTAAATTGTATATTTTAATAAATTGGATTAAATTAGCATTTTTTGGAATTTTAGGGATTTTTAGAAAAAAATTGTTTGTCATATCACTTAGTTGGGTTTTTCAAGAAACAAAATCTTTAATTTGGTTTTTTCCAAAAAGTATTTTAGGGCTTTTTCAAAAATTAGACAAATAAAATTAGGTCTTTAGGGATTTTTCCTAATAAAAAATAAATTGGGTAAAAAATGTAAACCTAGCCCATTTTTCATAAATAAAAATTGAGCTACAGGCTAAAGTGTTTTTTTTTTTTTTAAAAAAAAGAACTACGTTGATTCGATCTTGATTAGTGAGTATTTAGACACTTCTAAGGCAACCATAAAAAGTGAAAAATTTTTTGTTTATTTTTAGGAAAATTCGTAATAAAAATTCATTTTCATTATATTTTGTACATTTTTGTATATTTTGGCATCTTTAGACAAATTATAAAAATAAAGGCCTATTAGTTAGTCTTGTTTTTTTTTTTTTTTTATGTGGTGACTTTTATCTTAATAAATTAATCTCCAAACTTAGTTGCTTGATTAAAAATTTTTTAAAAATCTTTTTCAAAAAATTTGTGAACTAGTGGCCCGATTAGGGTTTTTCCACCCAAAAATCTTAATCTTACTTCTTACCTATTTTAATAGTTTGTAACTTTAAGTATTTTTTCTAAAAAAATATTTTAAAACATTTTTTAGAGAAAAATGTCTTTTCCTTAATTTAATATTGAGTATTTTATGTTATGCTCCAAAGTGACAGTAACAGAGTCGTAACAGCTCCGCCGTGTAAACCATTCTAAAATAGAAAGTTGGCCTTACAACCGTTATCCTAAACCTGATCTATATAAGACATTTACGACTAACCCGCTTTGAAGTAAATAATTTGTAATTTAAATAAATCATTTACCTAAGAAAGTAAGAAAATATATATATACACTAGAATTCAGTTATTATAATTAATGTTTACAACATTTTACCGTGATTTATTTCCTAGTTAATACATTATTCAGAAAAGAAAAAATTCTAAGATAAGAGCTTAGACCTTAAAAATATATGTCTATTCTTTAAATATTTTTCCTTACTCCCCAAGATTCAATAGTTGTTAGCTTCAGAGTAATTGTAAGCTGCTTCTTAGCTAGTACCTACAATGATATCTATAAGGATGTGAGCAACTACAACTCAGTAAGTCAAGATAGAGGACTTAAAACTATACCACAAACACAAATAAGGTTATTAACCAACTTATTAGGTATAATGCATGTTCAAGTAAATACCATCGTATGATGTTATCCGGCCCTTCGTGAGATTAGAGAAATTGCGTTCACTTTAATCTGAGTTGAGGAGTTGTTGTTAATGTAATAGCATACAACCAAACCCAGGCTTGTGCAATGGAGACACCACTCCTCCCATGATTACCTTCGAACCATTGACTTTACCCTTATCATGACCTCTTCACTTATTACTTAGTTCAACTAAAGATGAAGAAGGGACCCATTATGTTATCCAACGTTATTCTTTTCGAAGGGTCGGTATTTGGCTGGAGAATCCTAGGTTTCTCCTAATGGGTTACTATGTAAGTCCGATTTATGATTACATGTCATATCTTTGTTAAGTTTATTTTAAGGTGATCGATTACTTCATACAATACAAGCTAGAACAACAAACAGAATCATGCCATTGCTCATAATCAAGTACATGCACATAGCCAACTATTTAACAAACATAACCAAGTATAATCTTGAGTCTCTAAAATACAGCAACGTATTAATCCCAACTTACTTGGACTCCTCGCTTGCTCATTCGAGGTTCGACTTGTTCATGCCATTGCCGATCATCCCTATAATACCAACGTTGTCTAAGTTTTCATATAACTGTCATAGATTAGTTTTTATCCTATAACACTTATTGTTATCTTTAGCTTAGGGTTTAATATGTCCAATTATTTAGGTTCTCAAATCTTTTACAATTATTCTGGGTTTGGGGCTATATTTGGGTTCAGTTTCCGCATTGATTTCTAAATTAGGTTCTAGTTCAATTTCTAAGTACTGTTTTATACCCGAACCCTAGGAACTCATTTCAACTCATAATATGAAATTAATCACATTACTTTCAGATTTCCTAAATACCATATTACCTCTAGTCAGTATTTTATTCCACTCGGTATACTTAAATCCTTATTAATGTACCAAATTTACTCTAATGTAAGAAATTTTTATATTTTTCTTATAATTACATAAATTTAAGATTTCTATCAGATTTATTATATATCCCTATTATTTATATAATATTAATTTTTATTCTAATATCTTCTATTTATTATATTTCCAATAATTGCATGTTATGTACTATTACTTATTATGTATATAATACACATATAATATTTCTATCACTCTAATTTTCATCTCCCAACATCAATTATCATTTCAAAATGTCTAAATTCATCCTAAATCAGATTTTGAACATAATTAGCCATTTTATGCCTCATTTTAAGGCCTAAAAATTATCTAAAATTTTTGAAAATTCATTTTTGAAAAAGGGCTTCGTAGAACTATTCTATATCACCTAAGTAGTTTACATAAAAATTTTGAGCTCAAAACTACACTCCTAAAGTTATTTATTTCTAAACTAAAACATGTTCGATTTTACATGATTTCTTAAGAACCATATATCACGTGACATATTTTTAGCTAAATAATATTTTTCCTAAAAACTACATACTAAAATGTTCTAGAATAACAAAATTCATAATTTCCTAAGAATATTTACTATTTTATAAAATTAAACAAAATTGGGCTAGAAATCAAACTCATCGGTTTGGGTGGCTTCGGCCACCATTGGTGGCCATGAGTATGTTGGCCCACCTGGGCGCTGCCACCACCATGTGGTGGTGGTAGCCATCCACTCCCAATTGCTCATCGGGTCTAGGTTCTCCTTAAAAGCCATAACTACACAGTTTTTTTGTGATTTTTTCTAAAACCCTAATTTACTCTCAATTTTTCCTCTCTCTAATTTTCTAAACTTTTTGACATCCAAAATGAGCTTTTGAAAAATTTAGGGTATTTATAGAGGCCTTGAGAAGTTATTTAACATTAATTTGATTAGATAATTGTCTTATCTTCTTCCAATTTGCTTTTTGTGTTATTCTAATTTAATTGGCTAATTTTTTTTATTATTTTCCCTAGCAGCCATGACCCAAATTTGGATCATTCCTTATTTTTTCTGATTTTTGTTTATTTTTCCTTAATTAATTATTAATTTTGTTTAATTATTTAATATTATTTTAGCATATTTTACGTATTTTAAGTAATTACTTGTATTTCTACCTACATGTAAATTCATATATAGTACAAATAAATATTTCTAAATATTATTTAGATCATTCTATGATTTTTATACACATATAATTTATCTGTAGCGATTCGTTAGTTATTGAAATGTATTTTACGCATTTTCGATAAATAAGGAGTTATATACTAAAAATTTGGAAATTTTATATTCTTTTATTTTATTCCTTATTTTCTTAAATTCGAACTTACGGGATTACTTTTACTAATATTTCTAACTTGATTTGATAATCTAGGCTCGATCGGATCCTTTAACCGATTACCCTAAATTCTACCAATTAAACTTTAAGTAATTGATTATGGGACTTACATTTTATATTTAGTAGGCAGGGTTTAGTGAAAAATAAATTAAGAAAAACCAAAATAGAGCTCGACAACAGCATTAGTGGTTTCTTGTTCTTCTAGTTGTGAAATAGTGAACGGATTGTGAGAGCTCAGAGGAGATGCTAAGTCGGCTTGAAGGAACTTCTCTTCTTCTGGAGTCAGGTCCATTTAGGTAGCTTGGCAAACTAAGGAGGCAATATCTCGAGCTTGGGGCCTTGTAATCGGTCCTTGATTTCCATCAATACCTATACTTGATGGTGATTTAATTGTTAACTCAAGTATCTATACACATTTGCCACGTGCTACCTTTCTTTGGCACTAATTAAGCCAATAATACATAGGGGCTTAAAGATTCTAATACATATCCTCTCTTTATCAGCTCATCAACTTACCTCTGAAGTTCGGACTACTTGCTTAGGATTTAATCTATAGGTAGGTCTGTTCAAGAGTGCAACTCCTCGCTGTAAATCAATTTCATGCTCATTTCCTTGGATTGAAGGTAACCCCTTAGGTAGTTCTTTAGGGAATAGGTTAGTAAATTCCTCCAATAAATATTTCACCTCAGTAGGTAGCTTGGTATTTAGGGCTTATGGCCCGAACATCCTTTAAATCAATAGAAAGGTTGGCACTTTCAACTTCATCTCCCTTAATAGCTCAGCTCGAGTGATCACTAGGCCCTCCTTCTACAAAGTTCAGCAAAGTTAAACTTGCATGACCTTAACTTGCTCAGAGGACATGGAATTGAGAAATACCCTTCTTCCTTCGTGATTAAAAGATCAGAGATTTTTCTTCCCATCATAGATCACATGTTGATCAAACATCCATGGTCTGCTAAGAAGAATATGTGAAGCACTCATGGGCAACACATTATAGAGAACCTCGTCTTGATACTTTCCAGTGCAGATTGGCATTGCTACTTGCTTAGTCACTTACAAGGCTCCCTTATCACCGAGCCAATGTAACTTGTAGGGTTTGGGGTAGGGTGGGGTGGGGTGTAGTTGATAACTTCAACTATTGGATCATAAATGCAAAGGTAACATTGGTGTAACTTCCATTATCAACAATAAGTGCACATAGCATACCCTTGACCATACATCTAATGTGAAATAAGTTCTCACGTTGTTGTCCTCTAGTACTAGACTTACACTCATCACCCATTTCAATACCATCGTAATGGGCATGAAATTACCCTCTTTACTATACATGATTTCCTCCTCCTCCTCAAACAAGTTGGTTTGCTTAAACTCCTTTTACTCTTCAACTTCTTCATCAGTACTATCAACCTCAATGGTCAGTAGTTCTCCCTTTACTATCATTATTCTTTGGTTTAAGCACTGAGTTGTCATGTGTCAGAATCCCTAACACTTGGAATACTTGATCTCACTTGTCTTTCTTCCTAAGCTTTGTCCTTTCTCAAATTTCCTTAGGACTTCCTTTTCTCTTGCTCAGGTGTCGAGCCTAAAATTTGGTTTTCTTATTTAAATTTGATTTCCTACTTTCCAATTAGAATTAAACCTAAACCCATTCAATATTAATCCTCGACTAAAAAAATCGGGAAATTCTAGTTCTTTTATTTAAAAAAAAAAAATTGGAGTCACTATCTAACCAAAGTCGGGAAAAGAAAAGAAACCATAATCAATTGGGTAGATTGACAATGATTTAGTTACTGGTATTCAATTTCAATTTAATATAAATCAGAGGTATCCGAATTCGGAGGTTAACCTATTAAACCCTAACAGATATCACTATCTATTTATTGAAATTGGGTTTATTCTTTCAAATTATCTTTTTTAATATCTTTAACAAAAGGAAACAAAAACCAAAAGAAAAAAAGAACCTAAGCTTCTACAAATTTTACGTTGCCCCGAAGGTGTCTACGTATTCACCAGTTAGGATTAGACAATCATAGTTCTTTCTGAAAACTTTAGTATATTGAGTGATTTTAATTTTGAAAAACCAACCAAGTTTATGTTTTAATTAATTCGGTTTATTTTTTAAAAAAATAAAGGATTCTAACTCGTAAGTGATCAAAAGACTCTCTAAAACACTATAATTTTTTTGTAAAAAGTTTCCTTTTGTTAATTTTTATTTCTAAAAAAAATGATTTTCTAAGTGAGAAATTCAAAACTAATCCTAAAAATTCCTAGACTAATATATATATATATATATATATATATATACACATTATTACTACTAAACAATTATCCACTTAAATAAATTAGTAATATCATGTGATATACTCTAATAAATAAAAAAACCAATACTAATAAATCTCCTAAACTAATATATTCATATATACATATACTATGTTAAATAATTAAAGAACTAATAATCTAATAATAATAGAATAGTGATAATAACTAAATAAAAAATCAAAACTAGAAAGCAAACCTATACTCACGTGTGAATTTCTGTTTGGTGCGTGTGGTGAAAGTCAGTTTAGCTTTGCTATTTCTATTAGGTTGTAATAGTGTAGGATTAGCAAAGTGTAGGATGTCTTCGGTGATTGAAGACGCAAGCAGAGCATGGCAGCATTGAAGCGCGATCAGCAATGGAGCGCAGTAGCGACAAAATGTGGTCAATAGAGGAGTGCGATTGGGTATGGCATGTCTTGTGTTGTTTTCGATGCTAATTGAACGTTATTGTTGGCTATTGTGGCGTGTTGAAGATCGGATGTCGTGTGGCATGCGTAGACGAACGTCGTGGGTGTGTGTGCAGTTCAGTCGTGGAATGTCCAGTAGAGATCAGAGTAGTAGCAATAGAGTTGGGCGATGTCAGGGCGTATGTGGCCAATGATTGTGTGGTGTTGTAGATTGCTCGGATGTAGATTTGTTTAGCGTGGATGGAGTACAGTGATGTTCTGGACTGTTGCAGTGCGATGTGTGAACTATCGCTATGTTTAGTACGATGGTGTGTTGCCGTGCAGCTGCGAGTTCTACGGTAGAGTTTGGTGCGTTCGTTGTTGCTTGAAGCTGTGGTCCACTATGTGTGTAGTCATGCAATCGTGAGCAGTTCATGTGCAGTTGTTGTATGATGTTCGGTGTATTCAGGGGCTGTCCATCGACGAAGAGGCTGTAGCAGTAGGCATTGGACGTGCTCCAAGCCGTGGTTGTTCGTGAAGATGCTGGAGTTCTGCAGTAGATACAAAATGAAGTGGAATGTGGGTTGATGTGGGTCGCCATTTGATGTGAGCCTACAGTTGGAGTTACTGCTCGAAGTTAGCATAGCTAGACATGTGTGTTTTGAAGATGCGTAGACAGTGGCTGTTATGTGTTTGCTGTTGGATAGTGTTGTGTGGTTAGTGAGCATATTGCAATGAAGACAATGTACATGAGGATGGAAGAGCAGCCATTGCATGCAAAACATGTGCTACTGTGTGATTGTATTTGTGTGTGTTCGGCAGCAGGTCGTGGTAGTATGTTCTATTCTTCGATGGTGACAATGAGTGATCAAGTAGTGAGTATTATTGTAGGGAGAGTGGTCAAATGAGAGAGGGCTATGCGTGGACAGCACGGTGAAGGATCATTAAAGTCTTTGCTAGTGCGGGAGCATGGAGCATTGGAAGAGAAAGGTTAGGGTTTTGCTTGATCGAGTAGCTAATGTTTGTTGTTGACTATGTATCATAGGGTAAATTTTGATGTTAGATGTGTTTTCGAGAGAAGGCAATGTTTATTATGAAAGGGAACTCAATGGTGATTCTTGATCGAAGCCTTCTTCTTTGTTGTGGACAACGATCTGTATTTATAAGGCTCAGAAACAAATCTTAGATCATATCAAACTAAATCTTTTATATTGATCTGAATCTAATTTGATAAAAATTAAATTAGATCTGAATCATTTATATCATTCGCTTTTTGTAAAAATAAAAAGATAGAAATAAAAGACATATAAGTGCCTAGCCAGATTCAAACTCGTGACTTCAAGCTAACTCTATATCAATATCTCAATACTTATCTATTAGGTTATTAGCCTGTACCTTCATTTTTAGTACGATTAAATTATATTTAAACCATGCAACTCTCTAAAATAATTATTTAAATCGAGCTAAAACTAACTAATTGACCCTAAAATAATTTACTTTCTAAAAATTCTAAAATAATCTTTATAATTTTTTCTTTTCTCATTTTTTTGTATTTTAATCATTTTTCGATTTTTATTATTTATTATTTTTATATTTTTATTTCTTATTATTTTTTAGTTAGGACCCTATTTTTTTAAAAAAAAAAATACACTAAAACTATAACCAGTAGGGGCAAAAATCAGGTGTCTACAGCTATCCTTCTTTGTGATGATGTTTAAGTAAAACTTTACCACAAAGATAAAAAAAACACCGTTTTTGCCTCCAAATGACTCTATCTTAAGAAACGCTATGATTAAGTAGTTGAAAATTTTACAACGATAAGCTTGAAATGAACAATATTGAGGGTAGCACCCTTATAGGCTAGCAAGAACCTTAAAGAGAATAATGAGAACGTGGTCGTACCCTAATGAGCTAACTAACCAAGGTGATCAAAGTGCTGCTCGAGTTGGCTAAAACCAAAAAAAGAATTAAGAAAACTTAGTTGTACCCTAACCAAGGTGGTCAAAGCGCTCCTTGAGCTAGCTAAGACCTAAGAATGAGTTTAGAAAGCTTGGTCGTACCTTAATGAGCTAACTAACCAAGGTAGTTAAAGTGCTACTTAAGTTAGCTAAGACCTAAGAATGAGTTAAGAAAGCTTAGTTGTGCCCTAATGAGCTGACTAACCGGTGAAATCGCTCCTTGAGTGGGCTAAGACCTAAAGATAACAAAACTTAGTTATGCCCTAATGAGCTGACTAACCAAGGTGGTCAAAGCGCTTTTTGAGTTGGCTAAGACCTAAACTAGATGGGATAGGTAAACACTCCTAGAGCTGGTTAAGACCAAAAAATGAATTGAGAAAACTTGTATTGAGCTGACGAACCAAGGTAGCCAAAGCGCTCCTTAAGATGGCTAAGACTTAAGAATGAGTTGAGAAACCTTGGTTGTGCCTTAATGAGCTGACTAACTAAGGCGATCAAAGCGCTCCTTGAGTTGGTTAAGACCTAAGAATGAGTTGAGAAAGCTTAGTCATGCCCTAATGAGTTGACTAACCAAGACGGTCAAAGTACCCCTTGAGCTGGCTAAGACTTAAAGATAAGAAAATTTGGTTGTACCCTAATGAGCTGACTAATCAAGGCCGTCGAAGCGCTCCTTGAGTTGGCTAAGACTTAAGGATAAGAAAACTTGGTTGTACCCTAATGAGTTGACTAATTAAGGCCATTGAAGCACTCCTTGAGTTGGCTAAGACCTAAAGATAAGAAAACTTGGTTGTACCCGAATGAACTGACTAACCAAGGTAATCAAAGCACTCCTTGAGCTGGCTAAGACCTAAATTAGATGAGATGGGTAAGTGCTCCTAGATTTGGCTAAAACCCTAAAGAATGATAAAAACTTGGTCATGCCCTAATGAGTCGACTAATCAAGGTGATCGAAGCGCTCCTTAAGCTAGATAAGATCTAAAGATAAGAAAACTTGGTCGTATCTTAATGAGTTAACTAACCAAGGTGGTCAAAGCGCTCCTTGAGTTGGCTAAGACCTAAGAATGAGTTGAGAAAGCTTGGTCATGCTCTAATGAGCTGACTAACCAAGGTGGTCAAAGCGCTCCTTAAGCTGGCTAAGACCTAAGAAGGAGTTGAGAAAGCTTGGTTGTACCCTAGTGAGCTAACTAACTAAGGTGGTCAAAGTGCTTCTTAAGCTAGCTAAGACCTAAAGATAAGAAAACTTGGTGGTGCCCTAATGAGCTAACTAACCAAGGCAGTTGAAGAACTCCTTGAGCTAGCTAAAACCTAAACTAAATGAGATGGGTAAGCACTCTTAGAGTTAGCTAAAACCCTAAAGAATGAGAAAAACTTAGTTATGCCCTGATGAGCCAACTAACCAAGGTGGTCAAAGCGCTCCTTGAGCTGGTTAGGACCTAAAGATAAGAAAACTTAGTCGTACCCTAATGAGCTGACTAACTAAGGCTGTCAAAGCGCTCCTTGAGTTGGCTAAGACCTAAAGATAAGAAAACTTGGTCATGCCTTAATGAGCTGACTAACCAAGGTAGTCAAAGCACTCCTTAAGCTAACTAAGACCTAAAAATGAATGAGAACACCTAGTCGTGCCCTAATGAGCTGACTAACCAAGATGGTCAAAGCATTCCTTAAGCTAGTTAAGACCTAAAATGAATTGAGATGGGTAAGTGTTCTTAAAGTTGGCTAAACCCTAAAAAAAAATGAGAAAACTGTTAAGTCTTTTCTTGAGCAATCCGATTGGAACCAATGGTTTTGACCCTTTCCTCTACCTCTTCTTCTTCTATCTTCTTCTAATTTTTTTCTGTTTTCCTTTTTCTTTTTCTTTTTTTGGAAAGCAATCTAAGCCTGAAACGAATGTACGTATGCTATACTTAAAGACACATTCAGGAAGGCGCCTTTAACAAATGAAGCACCTTCATCTCTCGAACAAAGACATCTTAAACTTTCGGTCCAACTTAATTAGTTTTCCATATAAACTTCCTCCCTTAAACGAGTCGTTATTTATCTACCACCCTTTACTCTTTCTAAATATGGCCCTATCTTGAAAAATAGAAAACAAATCTCCCTTTTTTGGGGATGAACTATAATAAAGTATTAACAGAATTTTTTATCAATTGACATTGTTCCAAATTAAGTATTTATTTTTCTCGTATTTCTCGTACATAGGAATGAAAGAGGATCTAGAGATATTACCTATTGTCGACGACCACTAGGAATACTAGCTTTACAAGTAGAAAATGAAAAATGAGACTATAGTAATATTAAAATTGTTTGCATTTCATAATCTAAGCAAAAATTCTATAGATCTTTTAAGGATATTACATCTTCAATGTATCAGCATTTACTGGGTCCCTCAAATTTGGACCACCCATTTGAGATAGGATCACATCTCCCCCAAGCAATACTTTCTTCACAATGTAAGGCCCTCTATAGTTTGGAGTAAACTTCCCTCTCGAATCATGTGTATTAGGCAATGTTTTCCTCAGCACCATGTCTCCCTGCTCAAAACTTCGAGGTCGTACTTCCTTGTCAAAAGCTTTAGCTATTTGTTGCTGATAGTAGATGTTATGGCACGAAGTTGCCATCCTCTTCTCGTCAATCAGATTCAATTGCTCAATTTACTTCTTTATCCAATCAGCCTCATCTAATTAGGTTTCCGACAATATCTTGAGAGATGGAATTTCGACTTCTACTAGTAATATAGCCTCCATCTCATACACCAATGAGTAAGGGGTTGCCCTTATTGATGTTTGATAGGCCATTAGAGCAAACAGTAACGTCTTATGCTAATCTCGATATATGACAGCCATCTTCTCAATAATTCTTTAGATACTCTTGTTGGCCACTTCTTCGACTTTGTTCATTTTAGGTTGATAAAGAGTAGAATTTCTATAAATGATCTTAAACTATCAGTTCAATTCTGACAGCAATTTATTGTTTAAGTTTATACCATTATCAGTAATAATTGTCTCTAGTGTCCCATACCAAACCGGTATGTCTCTCCTGATGATCTTGACCATTACTCCCTTCGTCATACTAGAGTAGAATGAGGCTTCGACCCACTTAGTGAAATAATCAATAGCCACCAATATAAATTGGTGCCCGTTAGATGCCTTCAGAGTGATCAGGCTAATGATATCTATTCCCCACATCAAAAATGGCCACGATGCAAATGACGTATGCAATTCTTAAGGTAAGGCATTTACTTTATTTGCATAGATCTAGCACAAATGGCAATGTCTAACATGCTTAATGCAATCCCCTTCTATAGTCAACTAATAATATCCCATCCTCATAATTTTCTTGGCCAGCATGTAGCCATTCATGTAGGGGCCACATACTCCCTCGTGCACTTCTTTCATTAGCAACTCTGCCTCTTTCTCATTTATACATCGTAAAAGTGTACCGTCAAATGATTGTCAGTATAGAGTAGAGTCACTTATCAAGTACTAAGTGGCCAATCTTCTAATCATTTTCTTATCCTTCTTCTCGGTCTCTTTAGGGTACATTTCATGTTGCAAGAATGTTTTAATGTCATGATACCAAGGCTTTTCATCGTGTGAACTTTCCATTGCCAAACAAAAAGCAAGCTTTTCTTCAACTTCAACTTTAAGTAGTTGAATCTTTACTCCTCTCGATATTTGGATCATAGATGCTAAAGTAGTGAGAGCATAAGTGAATTAGTTCTAAACCCTTGGCATGTACGTGAATGTAATCTTTTCAAACTTGGCTATCAACTCAGCTAAGTGTTGGTGGTATGGTACTAATTTGGGGTCTTTCATCTTACACTCACCCCAAGCCTGGCCTATGATTAGCGAAGAATCTCCATACACCTTTAATTCCTGTATCTCCTTAAACAATGCAATTTTAAGTCCCAAAATACATGCCTCATATTCTGCAATATTGTTAGTACACGGGAAAGCCAGTCTTACGGCCATTGGGAAGAGACACCAAAATTGCCCTAACTCCACATCCAGACACATTAGCTGCTCCATCAAAGAACATTTTCCACTACGAGGGCTTCTCAACTACTTCGCTATCAAAATCATTTTCTACTACCAGGATACTTTCATCAGGAAACTCAACTCGTACTTCTTGAGGGATATCCTTAGAGGGACTTTCTACTAATTGATCTACCAAAGCTTGCCCCTTGATTGAGCTTTGGCTTACACACTTGACGTCAAATTCTAATAGCAACATCTATTACTTTGAAACTCTTCTAATGAGGGCCGGTTTTTCTGCTAAATACTTCAAGGGGTCATGTTGTGTTACTAACTCAATTTGGTAGTAAAGTGTGTATTATTTGAGTCGATGTAAGACCCAAACCAATGTACAACAGGTTCTTTCGGCTTCCAAGTATTTTTGCTCCCCTTTTGTGAACTTCTTACTCAAGTAATAAATGGCCTACTTCTTCCCTTCTTCATCCTTTTGACCAAGCATGGACCCCATGGATTTAGGCAATATGGTCAGGTATAAGAGCAATGGCTTTCCAGGCTTAGGAGCCACTAACACTGGTAGATTCATAAGGTATTGTTTAATTTTTGTGAAAGCCTCTTCACATTCCTCATCCCAATTGATCTTCACATTCTTTTTCAATAACTTCAATAAAGGGTGGCATTTGTCTCTTAGCTATGATATGAATCGAGTTATATAATTTAAACTCCCCAATAATCCTCATACTTCCTTGAGTGTGCGCGGAGGAGGCATGTCAATTAGAGCCTTAGCTTTATCAGGATCGACTTCGATACCCCTTTGGCTAATTATGAAACTTAAAAATTTTCCTAATGTCACTCTAAAAGTATACTTCTATGGATTCTACTTCAATTGGAACTTCCTCAATTTGTTAAATAGCTTCCTCGAGTTTTCTAAGTGATCTTCCTCTTCCCTGGATTTCGCAATCATATCATCAACATACACTTCTATCTCTTTGTGCATCATATCATGAAAGATCACAACTATGGCCCCTTGATACGTTGCCCCTACATTCTTGAGCCCAAATGGCATCACCTTATAGCAAAATGTACCCAAAGTTGTAACAAAAGTAATCTTAGTCTTATCCTCTTTGGACATCTGGATCTGATTTTATCCCAAAAATCCATCCATGAATGAGAATAGATGATTTCCAACCTTATTATCCACCAAAACATCAATGTGAGGCAATGGAAAATTGTCTTTAGGCATTGCCTGGTTGAGATCTCGAAAAACTACACAGACTTTGACTTTCCCATTCTTCTTTATTACAGGAACAATATTAGCTACCTATTTCAAGTAATCCGACACCTTAATGAATCCAACTTCTTCTTTAATTTTTAACAAGACGTTAGGTCAAAATCTCCTTAACTTTTGCTTTTTAGACTTGGCATCTTCTTGTATGGGTAAACGATGGACCATGATCGATAAGTCCAACCCTAGCATATCCTCATATAACCAAGCAAACACGTCTTGATATTCGGCTAACAATGTAATCATTTCTATTTTTTTGTTTCCTTTTTAGATTCCCTCCTATTTTTAGATTCTTAGGGTTATTTTCATCCCCCACATTGATTGTATCAATTGGTTCATTGATAGTAATTCTACCAGGTCATGTTTTTGCCTTTCCTCTTGTATATTACTGTAGTCATCAACATCGTTCTCAATGACTAACCCAGTAGGGTCGGAAGAGATATCGATATTATCGTTTTCTACTTGTACGAGGTATTCCTGGTTTTTGCTTGGTTCATTGGATTTAGGTAAAGCACATAGAGAAAAGTGCATGTAAGCGAGAGAGAACTGAAACAAAACGAAGGAAAGAAATGAACTAAGATTTTATTGAATGAATGAAAGTGAATCTCAAATGAGACAAAAGGACTAATTAATATTTTTGAATGAAAGGTTTAATAATACATTTGGAACAATGACTATTGAAAATAAAAATTGAAAAAATACCAACTATGGGTCACCCTTTACCCTAGGGAAGACCTGTTACCATTTGCCGGGATGGAGAACCAATTATTTAAATGGTGCTAGAACTTATGTGGCGAGCTTGTTGATCCTTCTTTAACAGAATCCTGGGCTTGAGTTTCTACCTGATACAGCTTCGTAGATGAACACACAAACCCTATATCACGTGAAACCAAAAGGGTAGGTCCAAGCCATACAATGGCTTGAAAGGTAAATGATAGTCAAAGGTTGAGCAGAGGGTTCCCATGCACCGATGAAGGATATGACGTACTAACGCCTTACATGAGCTTAAGTCACACTTGATATGATGGACAAGTATGGCTGGAGGTCACTCGTTACTAGCCCATGCTCAGAAGGGCTAGATAAAAGTAGTTCAAAAGTAAGAAGGACACTTAGCTCAAGAGAGTGAAAAATTTAGTATGTTCTTTATATGATGATATCCTTAATTTATACAATATGACGATATTTATACCACCCTGTTAGGGCAAATCCTAAGTTATAGAAATTACAAAAAAATGGTCCTTATTTGCTAAAAACAAAAGAGAATAATTTATAAGGAAAGTATGAAATCGTGCAAAAGAAGGAATGCAGACGTCCTTTGTTTGAAAGGACAGTATGAATGTCAGTAAAGGATAGTGCATGCGTGTTTTTATTGTAATTGTAATAGTTTTGTGGTCTAGGCAAGGGTAAACCTCGGTTCAAGCCTATTTAGTATCAAAAGGGGCTAAACAGTGGTTAGTTTAAGGATGGCTCACATTAGGGTTAGCCTTGGATGGTCGGCTCCTGATAGTTTTGCTCAACCTTGGTACAGTAGAGTGCTGCATTCAGATTTGTACTTGGACTACAGTTTAGTGGAGGGTTCGACATGGCATGTTGGTTATTTACCTTGGCAACATCCTAGATGGTATGGAGAGCAAAGTAACTCGGTAGACTGGACTGGAGCAAGCATTGCTTCTCGACACTTAACTTAACTCAGACAGCTCGGTAGACTACTTAAGAGAGCCTTCGGGCTCAGGAGCGTGTAATTGGTCCGTAATCCCTATCACTACCCGTATGAATGTCTCAGCTAGCGGCGAAAAGGTTATCGAAGCATGGTATAATTTGTCACCTCTCTTGCCCTTCGCTTGTTTCTTCTATAATTCTTCTGCCAAGGTAAGGTTGTAGCCAAGGCCATAGGTACCGATTTGGCTTTCCTTAAATTCTATTCTTCTGTCTCAAGACCAGTAGTCATGCTTACTTCTTCAAACACCTGTAAGCCCAGCTTTTCTTTCCCTTCACTTCCTATGTAGGGTATGGCTGTTTCCTTATATATTTCATAATCTTGATCTCCTAGAATTTTAATCACCTAGCCATTCAAGATAAACTTCAACTTTTGGTGTAAGCTCAAGGGTATGGCCCTTACTGCATGAATTCAAGGTCTTCCTAAGAGTAAGTTGAAAGATCTTAGAATGTCTATGACTTGGAATTTAATAGTGAAGTACCGAGGGCCAATACTCACAAATAAATCAATCTCCCATATAATCTCTCTTCTAAAACCATCAAAGGTCTTAACTGTTGTGGAGGAAGGCCTAATTGCAGACATGTCGAAACCTAGCAAATCTAAGGTAGCGAGTGGACTGACGTTCAACAATGATCCATTATCAATGAGTACTTTCATAATGATTATATCATTACTCTTGACCATGATGAAAAGTGGTTTCATGTGCTTATTCCCTTCTTTGCCTAACTTTTCTGCTGAAAAAGAAATTTGATCCATGGCGAGGACGGAATTAGTGACTAGTCCCATCTTCTCAGTTGGAATATCACGAGAGACTTTAACCTCCTTTAAAGTGCGGAACAAAGCTTCTCTATGTTCAAGCATGATTAGCAAGCTCATCAATGATATCTGTGCTGGAGTCTTACTGAGTTGGTCCATGATCTTGTACTCACTTGACTTGATCATCTTGGTAAAGGCTAATAGCCCTTCAATGTATTCTATTGTCATTTTATCATTCGATTCGCCTAGTACGGCCAACCTATCATGCTCTTCTCTTGGGTGGTAAATCCTTCCCAATCGAGTAATCTCCCCTACCAAAGGACCTGGTTTCTCCTCATTTACCATGTAATAGTTATATGAGGTAGCCTTATAATTTTCTAGTGCCAACGGTATGTAAAATGTATATCTCTTTGCTTTTGGAGCTTGTTTGCTGGTATAGAACTCAAAAACCTTAAGCTTCTTATCTAAACTAATGACATTAATGGTACAGTCATAGAAAATCATACCAATCATCGGCCCGTGGTTAGGTAGGGGATTATTGTTAACGTTAGGAGCCAAGGCTTCTACAAAATCTAATTGCACTATCCCTTCATCTATTAGGTCCTGAATTCTGTTCCTTAATCTCCAGCACGCATCAATCAAGTGACCTACTTGCCCATAATGATATTTACACTTTACTATAGGGTTAAAGATTCTCGGCCGATACTGGTCACTAGTAAGTTCATATCGTATCAAATTATCCTTTTACAACTTCTCGAAAACTTGACTTAAGGGGATCGGTATCTTGGTAAGCTATCTAAAAGTCCTATTAACTTGAGGTTGGTCTTTGAACTGTTGGTGAGTCGAAGGAGGATTCGTTCTGAAAGTGACTTGAGCGTTTGGTCTGACATTTGAGTTTACCATGCCGACCGTAGATTCTTTAGGCTTGCTACTCGTTGGTTTAAGACCAGATGACAAAATTGATGGCCTTCTATCTACTGGTTCTTGAAGTTTGCTAGAGGAGACAGTGCTTTCAATCCTGTACCCTGCTGCTACTACTTCGACAAAACTGGATGAGGCTTACCTGATGAGATGGGAGATATAAGGCCTTTCCAAGGTGTTAATGAAAGCTAAAGTGAGCTCCTTCTTAGTAATAAGAGTAGATATCCTCGCAGCTAAGGACCTCCGTCTTTGAGCATACTCCTTAAATGATTTACTGTTCTTCTTGCGCAAGGCGACCAAATCCATCTTAATCAAAGCTACTTTTACATTGAGCTTATATTGCTCATAAAATGCTCTAGCAAGTTTCTCCCATGTATTTATCTGGTTTAGATCGAGTTGGGCATACTAAGTTAAGGTTGACCCCATCAAACTATCTTGGAACGTTTATACCATGAGTGAATCATACTAGACATATTAACCCATCTTTTTGACGTATAAACTAGTATGAAGCTTGGGGTAGCCAGTCTCATTATACTTTTCAAATTCTGGTACGTTAAATTTCTTAGGATATATGTAAAAGACTTGGTGATCCCTGCCTATTCAAATCCATCATACCTTGCCAGTGATTTCATCTTCTTAGCTATTTGTTGTGTCAATTTCTTTTCCAATTCTTTCAACTTGTCTGTGCGAGGCCCTTGGTCAGCCGGTCTTGGGGCCACATACGTATCAAGTTCGAAGGTCAGGTTGACTTTCGAGTAAACTCCTTTAGACTCAAATAGGTCTTTTGGATATCCATGTTCTGCTTTAAGAGTCTGCATATTCTTCCCATAACGAGCCTTGGAGCTTTCTTCATTAGCTAGTGCTGTGGCTCACAACAAAGCCATGCTGTTTGCGAGGAAGCTCATTTATTATGCCATCTTCTCTATAGCCCTTTCTATGGAATGGAATCTCAGCTCAGGTAGATCATTGATCTTAGGTTCTCTATCATCTCCTTGAGTGGTGGCCATCCTGGTCTGGGAACGTGTTCTAATCGGACTTCTCTAAAAGACTTGATGTTTGGGAGCTATCTTGAGATTTTACTTGATGTAAACTCAGTAAAGGGTTAGCATATATTACATTTTTCTAAGAAAAAAGTTATTGAATATACAAATGCAGGATGTATGGCACACAAATACAATGAAAATTAAGAATTGGTAAGAGAACTTTGATGTGGCAAAACCTAACTAATTTTTATTAATTTTTGCAATTGTGAAGCATTACATCACTTACTCTATTTGAAAAAGGAATCCTAAAGAAGAAAACATTAAAAGAGCCTAAAATCTAAATTTTAATCTTCTTATGGCTAGTGAGCTCATCTTGAGTCTTCTTCTTCTTTCGGATCTTAGGAGCCTCCTCTTCCTTGCGCTTAGTCCTCTTTAGTTGTGCTTCCAATGCCTTTATCTTTTGGTGATACTCCTTGTAATGGTTTCTAACTTCTACTCTCTTTTATTGGTTTTCTTGGGTTTAGCTTCGACTTAGACTTCTCTTTTCTCTTCGTTGTCTTCTATATCTTTCAGTTTCTTTAGTTGGTGATAAAGAAACCCTTTGGTTAATTGGCTCTTGCTTACTATCAGCTTAATGGTAGGGGTAGTCTTTCTTGTGTACCAAAGAGCTCGAATGCTTAAGAGCTTGGTTACTTTGCCAGCCACCAACATGCTAGGGTGAAAGTCTAATGAGACAGCTTCTAATGATGGTATAGGGATCATGTCTTCAATGAATCAATTGGTTGGGACGTATTCGGTGTAGAGGTTAAAGCTGATTAGGGGTACTACCTTGAAATCTTCACGTCTTCTTATCATTTCCTTGCTTGCGAACCACCTGGGCATCAACAGTAACTCTTCCGCTTTCATACTCTAAAAGTATTGGACCCAGTAATGGCTAACTATATCTTCTGGCAGCTTAATTCTTTCTTCAAAAGACTTGATGAGATCATATTGCTGGGTAAACTTAGCCCAATTGAAATCAAGTTGGTGACTTCTCATGTGGCTAAAGAACCAGACTATAAGTAGACCTATAATGGTTTTCAGATCTCCTCATTTCTTCTTTTTGAGATGATTTAATGATAGGATTTATTGGGTTAAGAGGGTCAAGACATATTATTTCCCTTCAAGAAATTGGGTTATAAGTTCTGCAATTGTGAAGTGGACCTAACATCTATCATCAAGGAACAAGATAGTATTGAAGACCGCCAATATAAAAGCGTTAACTTGGTGTGGTGCCATCCTTTCAAATTTGCACAAAAAACCTCTCGTTTGTCTCTATGCTTTAGTTCAATAGAAAACTAGTCCATGACATCTTCCAACCAAATGGTCTTTTCCTGATTTAGAACTCAATTTATCTCGGTTTTTTTTATTCCCAACAACTTGCTAAAGATCTTTAGTACTGCAACTTCCAAGTTCGGGACATAAACCTCATCCATGATAGCAGCAGCCCACAACAATTGGGAGTACTCTTCTAAGGTTAGGCTTAGCTAATGTGGGCCTAAACAAAAACTGACAGATTTGGGCTCCCATAGGTGAAATGAAGCCCGCACTAAAGTGATGTTCATGAGGATCTTCTATAAAGAGAGAATAGGCCCAATCTTATTCTTGATAAACTCTTGCTTATTTGGGCTGAAGAGTCGAAACCACATCTAAAGCAGTCTTTGAGGCTAATGTGGTAAGTGGACACAGATCAGTTCAAAAGCCCTCTTGACTTGATCTATCTATACCTATCTAGAGAAATAAAACCACAATAAAAATCTACCCTAAACTTTGTATGGAATTATTATAAGATATTTACAGGAAAATATTAAAATGGATAACTACCCTTATCTGCCTAAGACTGCCACATTATGGGTTCTTGAAATTTTTGAGAAAAAGATTTTCATGTATGCAACAAGTGGGTTCTAAAGGTTCCTAAATTCTGCAACCACCGCGTCTTTCAAACCAACGATTCTATAGTTACATCTAAACTTGAGTGGGATATCCTGATCGGCTCCGGAAGGTGGTTGCCCCACAACATCCGAATCTTACACAATGGCCTCAATCCTAAGGTTCTAAGATGGCCTGGTTTTGATTGTATCCACCATGCATTTATGATACAAAACATAAACCCCCCCCCACCCTACCAAAATAAACTATAACGAAAAAATGTTAGCAACAAAAGAAATAAAATAAACAAATAAATAAATGAAATAACAAACCTAAGCTCTCCATTTTTTAATTTTTATTTATTTTGTTTTTTTTTTTTGGAAAAAAAAATCCTATTTTCGATAAATTCTAGTGGGTAGCCCTCTAGGCATCTCCAGTAGAGTCACCAAACTATCGAGCTTGAAATTTGGTTTTCTTATTTATATTTGATTTCCCACTTTCCGATTAATATTAAACCCAAACCTATTCAATATTAATCCTTGACTAAAGAAATCGGGAAATTTTGGTTCTTTTATTTAAAAAAATTTTTTGGAGTAGCCACCCAACTGAAATTGGGAAAAGAAAAGAAACCGTAATCAGTTAGGTGAATTGACTACGATTTGTTTACTAATATCAAACCCTTATAGGTACCACCATCTATTTACTGAAATTGGATTTATTCTTTCAAATTATTTTTTTTAATATCTTTAGGAAAAGGAAACAAAAACCAAAAAAAAAAAAAAAAAGAATCTAGGTTTTTACAGATTTAATTGTCGGCCCGAAAGTACCTACATACTTACTAACCGGGATCAGATAATCATAGTTCTTTTTTAAAACTTTAGTATATTGGTTGATTTTAATTTTGAAATACCAATCGGATTTGCGTTTTAATTAATTCAGTTTATATTTTTAAAATATAAAGGGTCTTAACTTGTAAATGATAAAAAAAAAAAAAAACTCTTTAAAACACTATAATCTTTTTGTAAAAAGTTTCCTTTTGTTAATTTTTATTTCTTAAAAATAATTTTCTATGTGAGAATTTCTAAAAAAAACTAATCCTAAAAAAATCTTAAGCTAATATATATATATATATATATCCATACCAATATTTCTACTATTAACAACTATCTATCTAAATTAATAAAATCATATAATATACTTCACATATAAAACTA